>VUQK01033170.1:7165-18593 GCA_015106715.1 Bujurquina vittata
ACAAACATTAACACCCCCCCCCCAAAAAAAAAAATACAGAAAAACTGAAAAAATCAATAATTTATGCCAATCTTTTTCCTGTGTATTGTTGCCATGTGGTGCACATTTAGTGCAGGAATAAATGTCTGCATTGTATATTTGTAATATTGTGATATAGTATTTATAGTTATATAGTTACATTGTTTTTTTATTTAAAGTACCGCAGCAGTTTCCTAATGTTGTGAACCTCTCACACATATGGCAATAAAAAACATTCTGATTCTGAATGGTAAAAAGGGTTATTCACTAGCAGAAAGGGCTGGAGAGCAAAAAAAAATATATACATGAGAGATGCATATCTATCTCCATATCTCTCTATCCAACCCTCCTTTCTTACTGGTGGAAAAGTGCACCACATCAACCAATCAAAAAGAGAGGATATGGCAGTGCGTGGTATTTAGTTGCTGAGCCACAGATAGAAGTTGTGGGAGTGACGGGGTGAAAGACAGACAGCGATGTGGATAGTGATTTTTGACAATTGAGAGATTTTATTGTGTGTTTGGAGTGTGTAACATAGTGTGTGTCTATAAGTCTTTAGTGTATTGTGTAGTCATGGACAAGGCAGATGATAGCTAAAGCCACCAAAGGCAGATTCAAATGTAAATGCTAGAAGTGTCAGGCCTGTGCTGTGCCTCTCTGTCTTGTGGAAGAAAGGCAGTGGTTTTTTTTGATGTCACAAATTATTTGTGTGGCATTTTAGAACAATCAGGTTATTGTGACACTTGATTGTTCTGTTTGCATTTTAATGTAAATAGTTTTATATAACTTTGTTAAATTTGTGCAAAATCTTTTTGAAATGACAGCTTCTATTCAGATTTTAACCAATAGTTTTTTAAACATGTTTGTGGTTGTGATTGTAAAAAATAAAAAAAATCCTGCTTGGATTGTATCTGTTTTGTGTGATTTTTAGGTTTAATGTGTTAGTACAGTATGTCAAAATGGAAAAAAATAACTGGACAGTCACACGTGAGGCTGTGCTTAAAAAAGATTATGCCAAACAGGGCAGGGTAAACAGTTTTTAAAGTGAAATATAAAGATAAAAAGGTAAAAACCAGTTATATCCAGTTATACCCTAGACTCCATATAGGACAACCTTTTAAAAATATTCATATCTCCCTCTACCAGATTCTTCTGATATTCTGTACAAAGTTGTGGAGGGCCACAAACTAGTGCCAAACTGAACATGATCTAGATGTGATCCAGATTCTATACTTGCAGGGTACTTGAATTTAACATGGGAAACTCCATTTAAGAGATATTTTTGGCTGTATCTCAGCTGAAAAACGACACAGTGTCCTCATTTGTTGCAGTAAGAAGCAGATCAACGTTGTCCATGGACTCGTAACAAGTATAACATTAGATTGGGATATGATCCAGATAGGTAAATATATGAGGCAACCTTTGACTCTGTCAGTCTGAGCCCTCAGGTCCGCTGTTATCGCCCCTCAGACAAATTACAGGAGATAAAGCTATTACAAAAAATTAGCTATTTATTTTAAACTTTTCATTCAATGTTAAAACACACCAAGAGGATCCACCAATTGCAGGACCCTTGTACACTGTCATAATTGATCATTAGTAAAGATAGACTGGAATAAGTGTTTTTCTTCTTTTGTAGGGGAGCTTTCCTGCAAAGTACTTGGTCTTAAACTCCTCAAGTCAGGACTCCTGCTGCTCTCTGGACAACAACTACCAGGCCTTCCTATTGGTGGACGATGGGAGTGTGGGCCGCACAGGTGGAGAGACGGATTTCAGAGCCAGCCTGGAGGAATACATCTCCCAGCAGCGCACGGGCATATGGGGTTAGAAATGGCACCATATGCTGTAAAGTACAGTATAGTATTCACAATTATGAGATATTGTTTGGCAGCGGTACCACATTATTAGCACATTATCTTGCACTCATTGTGTTAAATTAGACTTAATTCTGATATTCCTGTACTATTGTTCCCATAACATTTTTATTTATTAATTGTTCTTTGAAAGTTAACCTTGATTTTCTGCTGTTTGACATCTTATGGTGATCCTTTGTATTGTGGTTTGAATTTTTTTTGTATCAATTGGAAAAAAACAGTGCATGACACTGCATGCATTGTTTTACAGAACTCAACATGTTCAGTCAAGCAAAAAAAAAAAGACAGCGTTTCAACTGTTGCAGACCTGATTTTAATCATTCATGTTCTTGTATCTTTTTAAAGGAAGTGGCAGCATTGACATCCCTGTCATTTGCATGTTGATATCAGGGGAGACAAACGTGCTGAAGGTACAGTCCCTGCTTTTTATGTTGACCCCCCCCCAAAAAAAAAAAATATTGTGGCTTGATATTCAGATTATGGAAATGTTTCTTTTATTGTTTTTGTAATGCCTGTCAGAGAATGGACCTCTCTCTGAAAAAATCCATTCCCTGGCTGGTGCTGGCTGGTTCAGGAGGCTTGGCTGATTTCCTCAGCGATGTCTTGGAGAATCTGTCGCGACCTCAAGCTGTGCAGTCTTCTGGCGAAGGCAACAGTGAGGCAGTTCCCAGTTTGGATCTTAAAGAGAGAGTGACAGAACTGTTTAAGAAGTATTTTCCTTCAGAAGCAAAGAGAGACAAACTAGTTGAACAGGTGAGTGAAAGCTGAATTGGTGAAAGCCAGCAGAAAGAGTGTTTTAAAGCTTGCATATTTGCCAGCCACTACTTCTGCTGCAACACAGTAACCATGTGCTTTGGTTAAGATTGCTTTTATAGAAACAAAACTGTATATATGCAAATGTCCAGTACCACTGGATGAAAATCAAAATCTAATGGGTATGAGAACAGATTGATCCACTCACCAAGCTAGCTACTTGGTGCTGCTCTGAGCTGAGAACTTCAGGGGCTTGCTATCGGAGCGGTTTGCTATTACCATAATTAGCAAGCAGTTGTTTGATACTCTGATACCACTGTGCTGTGACATATTTTTTTTCCTGGCTGGATCCCTGATAGGAATACTATTATTTGTGCAACTTTCATCTAATATTATATATAATAATGATGGTCTTTCAATGCTTTTTGTTTGTAGTCGAAGGACACACCCACACATACGCACGCACACACACGCACCACAACTGTTTTACAATATGTGAATATTAGAATACTGTTATAAATGTTGCTAGTGACCTTCTGTGTGGATACGCTTATCTGTTGTACTCTTTGTCCTGCCTAATCGGCACACAGAGGCCTGGCGATGACTGAAATCATGAGTTTAACAAAAATAATTTCTTCCTCATTGCTGTCTTCTCTTAAAAAAACTTTCTTTAAAGTTTTGTCATCATGTGTCCAACATTCCTTTTCATTTTTGTCAATTTTTTTTCTCCAGACTTTGAGCATTTACCAGAACAGAGAGTTGATCACAATCTACCATGGAGAGCAGGAGAGCCCAAATGACTTTGACATAGTTCTGCTTAAAACGCTCGTGAAAGGTACATATAAGTAGTAGCGTAGGTATAGGTAGTAGCGTACATATAAGTAGCGTTACAGCAACGTAAGCTTTTTGTCCTTTTGATTTTTGTGGCGTGCATTTTTTTTTTAGCAAGCAGGCAGCGTGCATCAGGTGAGGCAAACCCTTACACTGATGAGCTGAAGCTAGCAGTCACATGGAACAGGGATGACCTTGCCAAGAGTGAACTATTCAACGGATCTATCCACTGGAAGGTGAGGCTGGGAAATAACATCACACAGATATCAGACTAAAAGAAATACTATGAAGTAAATTAGTGATGTGAAGTGTATTGTACCACTTTTGAGAGATAGTAAAACACTTTGACTCTGATTTAAAGAAGAATATTTGGCATCCAAAACGATTGACCTTTTTTTAAAAAAAATGATTGCCTTCCTCCAATCAAACAGTATGACGATTTAGAAGACTCAATGACAGATGCCCTGATCAATGACAAGCCTCAGTTCGTTCGGCTTTTCACGGAGAATGGTTTGAACATCCTGAACTACCTAACGTACGGCAGGCTGGAAAGCCTCTATCGCGCTGTGCCTGCTGGAACACTGCTCTACCAGCTACTCCAGGGCCGCCTACTGGAGCGGCTGGGGAATGCAGCATCAGGATCCCCATCATCGGAAAAACTGGAGTCATCCGAAAAAGTGGCAGAAAATAACTATCGGAGGGGATTAGTGAAAGACGTCACCCTTTTTGAGGTGACTTTTTCTAATTAAATTAATTATGTCTTTTTCACAAGTTATATATCAAGCATATTCAGAAAGAATGCAAATAAAAACTGATTCAGTTGTGCTTATTGTCCCACACACTGTTTTCTCAGGTGTCAGGGGTCCTGAAAATGTTAATGGGTGATGTCTGCCAGCCTTTCTACTATAATGCTTTGGGTTTAGAGTTCAATTCATCCAAAAAAAAAACTCTAAAGGTAATTTTCAGAATGAGCAGATCAAATACTTGTGCTGGGAGCATTTAGGTTTTTTTTATGGTTTAACTGATAATAAATATATTTTTTTTATTCATCACTAGCGTGCCAGTATTGTTGTGCGTGGAGATTCCATGTATCGGCAGTTCCGATGCCGGGATCCCTGGGCTTCGCTTTTCATCTGGGCCGTACTGCAGAACCGCCATGAAATGGCCCTTTTCTTCTGGGAGATGGTAAAATCTTTGAGACAAGTTGCAGAAAGTGTGTGTTACTGGTGTTCAGTTGGTTTGAAATCCCTATTGCTCAGGTTCCATGCCGTTATCAGTTTAGGAGTCTTGCATTTCCAAAAGGTCAGGAGATGAGGAGGTTACATGGTAATTAACAGGCCAAGACAACCAATTAAAATTTAAAGTTACTCTACAGTGGACAGATTTAGTGTAGTGGGATGTGAACTAGTGCACCAATTGGTTCAGATTCTAGTGAAAATTATCATCCAGCGACATGACTGCTGCAGTAGATTTAATTATATAATGCTGATATAAATAACACCTTTAAGTATCCCCAGTTTACATTTACTGCAGCACAATAGTAAGTAAATGTGCACACAATGAACTGTGTCTGCAGTAGCAGACTCAGAACTCATATAATGGGACAATTTTGAGCGCCCAGATGATTAGCTTTGATACAACAGCCAGTTTCAGATACAGTGAATTTTTGCCCATGTCTTTGCTTCATTTCCTTTCCAGGCAGGTGAGGCAGTACTGAGTGCTCTCAGTGGCTGTAATATGCTCAGAGAGCTGTCCAAACTGGAGGAAGAGACTGAAACCAAACTCTCCATGAAAGAGTTAGCTCAGAAATTTGAGAACCTGGCACATGGTAAATACAGTTTCCTTCTACTGTTCATGTTAATTTTTTAAAAGCTTTTCATCAAGTGAACTTTGAAGTTTCCTTTCACCACCTGATGTAACACCTATCTAACTCTTTATCACATGTCTTGTGTACATTGTACCTTAGATGTCTTCAGCTCTTGCTATCGGAGTGATGAAGACCGCTCCTTCACCTTGCTGATTAGAAAGTCCTCCATCTGGGGTGGCTGTACTTGCCTGCAGATGGGTATGAGTGCTGATGCTCGGCTTTTCTTCAGTAATGATGGAGTACAGGTGTGTCCCATGTTTTTTATTCTTGTGATTGGCATCATTACGTACAGCACACGGGCACTGCAAAGTAAAAATATGATGTAATGCTTCAATAACACAGCCCACCTTCATGCAGTAAATTATGTGTAAGGTCTCATTTTCTCTCCTCTTCCAGTCTTTGCTGTCTGAGATCTGGTGGGGTGATATGAAGAGGAACACAGAGGTTTGGAAGCTCTTGCTCACTTTCATCTGCCCCGTCCTCTGCTACACCAACCTCATCACCTTCAGGTAAAATGCATTGTTTTGTGTTTTTTGCCATTGGCATCTAGAAAATGAAAGGTTTGTAATTTTGCTTTGATGTATGTTTTTAAATGTTTAATATATGTTCCACCTTTATAGTAAAAAGGAGAATCCGCTTGAGGAGGCTGAGGATGACCAGGGTCAGGACACAGACAGCCTCTACGGGACCACTGTCCTCTCTTTCTCTGACATCAATGAAAAGTAATATTTTTAATTGCACTCATTGGTTTGTCAAAAAGCGCCCCCCCCCCAGTATTTAATGTTATAGCTTTGCATTAGCTAAAATGTACTGATTTACATAAAAAATCTTTTGTTACAGCAGTGACGGTGAATCAGAAGGTCAAAAGCTTACTTTCATAAAAGGTGAGTCCTGTTTAAGGAGCCACATTTAGCACATTCTGTCATTATAGTCACCTGTTGATCTGTGTATATTAACTTTAATTACAGACACTTCTAAGCCTTACAGACCACCAAAGCGTCCATTCATAGTGTCACGCTGGCGTCAGTTCTGGTTTGCACCGGTCACCTCATTTTTGGGCAACGTCCTCATGTACTTCCTGTTTCTAATGCTTTTTGCGTACGTGCTGTTGGTGGATTTCAAGCTCCCGCCACCCTCAGGCCCAGCCAACAGTGAATGTGTGCTCTACTTCTGGGTGTTCACCATTGTTTGTGAGGAGATCCGGCAGGTGAGTGTAGAGAGATGTCTTACCTACATCTTTTTTCCCCAAAAAAGTTTAGTAGCTTTATAGAATGTTAAGGAAAACTTGAACCTTTTTGTTTAATTAGAAACAGTGCAAAGATGATAATGATTGTTATTGCCTTTGGAAAAATGTTGTGTTTGGAGGGTTTTCAAATATAAACGGCCTGTTTAAATTCATGTCACTCGACTAGGACTCTCCAAAGCCTTCATTTTGCAAAAAAAATACAAAGTTTTCTTTGTCTTTTTCTTCAAGACCTATTTTTTAGGGACGACTTGGTGTCAAAGGTTCAGACTCTACATTCAGGATGTGTGGAATAAATGTGACATGACTGCTGTCAGCCTGTTCGTTATTGGACTAATCTGCAGGTATGGACATAATAACATGGATGGATTTTAAACCATAAAAAAAATTCCACTGTATTTTAATGACACCTGGTCATTGCAAAATTGTAACATTTCTGAAAGGATTTTGTATTGTCATAAAGCTCTTTTTTTTGGCTTTCTTAAGTGTGCCATAAATCATTTTTGTAATGTCTGGTCTTTATTGACTTCAATTCAAAACACATCCTCCATTAATGGGCAAACTTCACAGGTTAATTTATGGGTCTACCACTGGGTGGTGCTGCTACCACACTGCTATAACATTACTTTGTGTTTCAGGATGTTCCACTGGTCCCATGAATTTGGCCGGGATGTCCTTTGTTTGGACTACATGGTTTTCACTCTGCGTCTCATTCACATTTTCGTCATCCATAAGCAGCTTGGGCCCAAAATCATAATTGTGGGAAAGATGGTGAGAATGTTGCCATCAGTTGCCATTGTACCAGTGGTACACTTTTTGTGTTTACATATAATGACATGATATAAAATGACATTTTTCTCTTATTCAGATGAAGGATGTGTTCTTCTTCCTCTTCTTCCTGGGTGTGTGGCTCATGGCATACGGAGTTGCCCATCAGGCTTTGATTTACTCCTACGATCCAAACCCGAATCGCATTTTTCGTAGAGTTTTCTACAGGCCATACTTGCACATCTATGGACAGATCCCCGTGGAAGAGATGGATGGTAAAAGTGGCAGAAAAATAGGAAAAAAATTTGTCACCATGTGAAAACTGTTTAAAAATGCAGCTTATATAATTATACACAATAATTAAAAACTGAGTGTTGTTGTAACTGTAACCCTTCTTACAGTTCCCCTTTAATGTCTGCTTTGTGACAGTGGGCAAGGAGTGGGATGTGAACTGCACAGACAACATTACTTTGATTGAGAATGGCGAAGAGCCGTGCAGAACTCAGGATAGTAACTGGCTGGTAGTGATTCTGCTAGTCACATATCTCCTGGTCACCAACATCCTGCTTATCAACATGCTCATTGCCATGATTAGGTAAAGAACGAGTCTCTGTGGCTTCATTCACATACCAGGTAGTTCCGCTTGATTCGACTGCCTCTAATCTGCTTGTGTCCACACAGCTACACTTTCTCTAAAGTGCAGGAGCACAGTGACATCTACTGGAAGTTCCAGCGTTACAACCTGATTGTCGAGTACCACTCTCGACCTTGTTTGGCTCCTCCTTTCATCATCCTCTCGCACATCAACCTCTTTATCAGGAGGAACATTCGCAAAGTGCCTTCTGTGAAGATCCAACACTTTGGTCAGTACTTCAGGACTCTAGTATTTTTTTTTAATTAAAGTTATTTTACAAATGCTGATTAAGGAACCCACACTTCATTGGAATTGAGTAATTTCTTAAATGTCTTGTCAGATTTTTTTCCCCCCCAGTAACTGCTCAAATTTTTGACATCTAGTGGTTAATAACAGAATGGACTTGTACACTGACGTCTGTGATCCTTCCTGAGCTGTTTAGGAAACACACCGGTTGAGTTGAAAGTCAGTGACCTTTAACTTTTGTCTTTTCTGCCAGTGTTGGAGTTGGACGCAAAGACGGCGAACAGATTAACAACGTGGGAAACGGTTCAGAAAGAAGACTTCCTGGCCAATCGAAACAAGATGCAGAAAAACAGCGACTCGGAAAGGCTCAAACGAATGTCTGCAAAGTGAGAACCCCTTCCTCACACCATTGTATCAGCAAAGTTAATAACTCTGTGGCTCCATCATATTGAAGTAAATTCATTTTTGTTTTTGTACAGGGTAGATGGTGTGCTTAAACATGTGAGTGAAAGCAGAGGCTTTGAACACAGGCTGCGTGCTCTGGAGAATCAGGTAACTGAAGCTCTCGTTTTATTGTTCTCTACCCTTTGAGTCAGTCTTGATACATATGTGGAACTGCTGAGGAAGAGTATGTCTGCTCATTCAAACTACTCTATATAAAGGTTAAAGCACCACACAGCAGATTAGTTTTGACTGGGATAATAACAAGAAGGTGAAAAACTGGACAAAGTTATTTTTGGTCAGGATTATTCAGTTATTTCTTGGCGAAAGTTGGAGTTTGATGTGTGTTTTTGGTGTTTGTCAAACAGTGCTTAAACCTCCATAAAGTTAGCTTTTTGCGCTTGATATGGTACAATGCCCGCCACAAAATGAAAAATTGTGGTCTTTTATTAATTTTTTCGCAAGGCTGGTAGGGGGATTTATTTTTGGCCACTAGATGGAGCCAAACTAGCTGGATCTGCTTCTAGTCTATATACTAAGCTAACAGGTGCTGGTGATGCAGCTGTTTCCTGATTTAAGTTGATTTTCTCCAACGGAAGATAAAAAAAGTAACCTTAACTTTTCTTTTATACAGCTTTATGCTCTTCTGCTCTTTCTTCTCAGATGGAGTATTGCTCAAATGCCCTCAGCTGGCTTGTAGATACTGTAGCAGAAGGAAGCACATTCAAACCTCCTCGGCCTCCACCTACATTTCGAGGTACTTACCAGCAATTATGAAATCAGTGTGCTTCTAAAACAACCTGCAAGCTAGAAGGTTACATATTGCTTTCACCCAGCCTGACTTAACCAAAATATTTTTTGCTTTTAGCCTTTACATTTTTTGTAAATTAATCACAATTTGTATTCTCACTCATCTTACTCTCTGTTCTTCTGTACAGATGCGATCCCCTCCTCTTCTTATTCAACTTGATTAAATGTTGAGAAACCTTCGCTTCACTCAGGTTCAGGCAAAAATAAAAATGGAGCAACTTCTATGCAATCGACCACCAAGAGCCTCAATTGGCTCAGTTCTAAACACCAAACTGAAAAAAGAAATCAGTGGCAGATACTGCAATGTGTGACGGACAGTTTACATTCTTACTAGCAAATTACATGGCATTTTTATTGCTGTTAAAAAACAAAAAACAAATTTCTTTTAGTTTTATTCTGATGTTCTGTAATGGTGTCTGTAAGGGGTTATATTAAGAGCATGTATTTACACTTGTTCATTTTAACTATAAATATATGCCATATTTGTATATCTGGAATATTGTTCTTTTGAATAAAGTTTTCATACAGTATAATTTAATTCTTACGAGCACAAAAGAATAAAAAAGGAACAATTATTCAACAACTTAACCTCCTGAGACCCGAGCCCCTGTTTGTAATGCATTTTCAATGTTTCCTAGATATTTGTGATTAGATGATATGCGCTTCCTCTTTGAACAGGAAGTTGCATTTTGTTACATGGTTCTTACATACTTTTGTGAGAAAAAAAAGATGTTCTCAGATGTGGACACTGCCACTATTTTATGGCATAACACAACAAAGACAATATGACTTAACAAAGTATAAAATATCATTGAGCACAATGAAGTATAAGATTTAACTGTTTGCATTTTTTGCTGCTGAGAGGTGAGAAGTTAGCCAAGCTTAGCTCAGGCAAAGCTTGATAACTAGCCTGGCCATAGATGTAACATTTTATTTGCTGAGAGGTGAGAAGTTAGCCAAGCTTAGCTCAGGCAAAGCTTGATAACTAGCCTGGCCACAGATGTAACATTTTATTTGCTGAGAGGCAGACTTTGTTCCTTTGTTCCTGTTTCTAGTCTTGTACTAAGCTAATGGCTCCTGGCTCCTGCATTATATTTACAGTCATGGGAAAATACATAGAACACAGAAAGCGTGTCACATATTTGACTGAGAAAATGCACCAATTTTAATAAAAAATACTAGCCCATGTTGAATTTGATAGTAGCTACATGTGTCAGCAAAGTTGGGACTGCTGGGGGAAACATTTTGCAAGTAAATGGGCTGACTAGCAACAGGTCAAATGGATGCTGTGTCCTCTGGTTTAAAGAGGAGAGGGACCATGTGTCTTGGTATCAGCTCAGTTCAACACCTTAATCTCTGATGGTGTGGGTTCCCAAAAGTGCATACTGCAGCTTCTACTCTGCATTGACGACTGTGATGAACTGGCCAGTCTGCAGTCCAGATCAGTCTGGTTTCACCAGTTGAAAACATTTGGCACATCATAAAATGAAAAAATATGACAACAAAGACCCAGTACTGTTGAGCAGCTAGCATCATATATCAGGCAAAAACGGTACACTGTTCCTCTCCCAGATGTCCAGCAGCTGCTCTCCTCAGTGCTCAGACATTTAGGGACTGATGTTAACATGGCTCTGTCCAAAGGCTGTCCATACATCTGAGTCATCAATTCAAAATGAGCCAATATTTGTCATGAAATAGTAAAATGTCTCAGTTTAAACAGCTGATATGTTTTCTGTGTTATTTTGTGATAAAATATGGGTTTATGTGTTTTGCAAATCATTGCATTGATTTTTTTTTTTTACATTTTAAAGTGTTCCAGGATTTTTGGAATTATCTTTTTTTTTTTAAAAAAAAGTAAGGTGCTCAGTAGAAAGCGGTATTTGGTTAAATACCCTAAAACACCAAGAAATGCCATATTGGATGTTTTCTTTTTTATTTAAAAA
>VUQK01033170.1:20342-32318 GCA_015106715.1 Bujurquina vittata
AACTCATGAGAAGGATGTAGATGAGGAAGAGGAAGCTGACAGTGCTGAAGACGATACGCCTGAGGATGACGCCGAGGACGAAGATGGTGAATCCACTTTTTTTCAAAAAACAAAACACATTTTGCAACATATTTCTGGTTTAGCAGACAGTGCAGTATTTCAATACTAGTTACAACAAATAACCCCCTGAGTGAATGTGCGCTCTACATTAGCTCTCTGACATTGTTAGGTGTACTGGAGCTACTTTAGGAACACTGTCATACATATCAGTCCTAAAATAGACTGGCTTATCTGTGTGGTAGCTGGAACCCAACAGTCTCTAAGCCATCTATTCCATTTGTTGAACCAATGTGCTTTTGAGACCATAAGCAGGCACCAAACATTGAACTACTTCATACTAGAAAAAGAATTACAGGAAATGGCAAGTGTGCAAATTAGTACTGATGCTGACTGACTAACAGATTGCTTGGGCAATTAGAGAGGGGTCGGTTTCGGTGGAGAGGCAATGATTAAAAATTGAACAAACTTTTATGGCCCAAAATTTGCTTGTGGTTTCAGTAGTTATCTACAAAAAAAGTGGATAGTCGATTAAAGTACTTTGGAAATGATGCAGTAGAGTTTAACAAGTTTGCAAATTACTGCAAAATGAATTCAAACCTTTAGTTAAATTTAGTTCACTAACATCAGCACCAGCACTGTAGCTAAAATACCTCCCTGAATACTGAAGTTTTAAAATATTTCAACTTATACTCACTGGCCACTTTATTAGGCACATCTTGCTATTACTGGGTTGCACCCCCTTTTCCTTTCAGGCTGCTCTAATTTTGTTTGTGGATTTAGCAAGGTGCTGGAAACAATTCTCAGAGATTTTGGTCCATATTGACATGATAACGGTAACGCCTGCATAATGGGCATGACTGCAGACACCTGTCTCTTGGATGGGTGTTCTGGAATGTACTTTTTGTTGTATACTTGTGTACAGTGATAAAAAAATGAATTGAATCTAATTTAATATTTTCACGCAGTCAGCTGCACATCCAAGATGCCAATCTCTCCCTCCACCACAATCTAAATGTGCTCTATAGGCCTGCTGACTCAGGAGGCCTTTTATGTACAGTGTTTGAGATGATGTGAGATTTGTGGCACGGGGTGCGATCCTGCTGGAAGCAGTTGTCAGAAGATGGGTACACTGTGGCCATTAAGGAGCCCAAATATATCAAAGAAAAATCCTCCGCTTTTACACCTCCACTCCCAGCCTGAAACTTTGATACGCAGCATAGTTTCATGTTAACGCCAAATTCTGACCCTACCATCTGAATGTTGCAGGAGACACAAAGATTCATATTTTGACCAGCGAATCACCACTCACTGGATATTTTCTGTTTTTTGGATTATTATTTGTAAACCCTTGAGATGGTTATTTGGGGAAAATCTCAGTAGAGTGGCACTCCCCTCTGGCACTAACAGTCATGCTACATCCAACTCACCTTTCTTTGCTATTACGATGCTTAATTTGAACTTCAACAGCAAACATTTTGACCATTCGGTTGTGACCATGTGACTGGTTGATTGGATATTTGCAGAGCAGCTGAACAGGTGTACTTCATGAAGTGGCCGGTGAGTGCCTTTGCTAAATTCGGATTGGATTACTGTACATGGCAGACCAAAGGAAGAGTGATAGACATTTTGACCTTTCATCCTGCTTTCATTATAAATACTGTGAGTTTCCACTGTCTTAAACCGTGAGCACTGTAACACTACAACAGAAGAGACTGTCATTTAGACATTTTAAAGTTTGCTGACCCTGAAGTATCTGATGCATTTTGATCAGCTGCATATGTGTATGTTGCTCTGATAAAGCTGCTTTCCTCATTCTGTGGACCTTTTTATAGATGAGTCTGAAAGTAAAGACACAAATGAGAACCAGGCTGACTCCGATGAAGAGGAGGCCATTGCTGCCACACCACAGTTCCACTCCGGGTCTTTGTGTAGCGTTTGCTCCATCTGTGAGGTAAAAACGACACGAGGGAAACACACTTTATCTGTGTATCTGCGCTGTAATCAAAAGGAAAGTTATACTTGTGTTTCACATAATTTAAATAACCTACAGTACTAGAATAGAATAGAATGCTTTTATTGTCACTATACAGGATGTACAATGAGATTGCAGACAATTGTCTCCAATCTCATTGTCTCATTGTATTTCTTTTTTTTACTACACATATTAGGAAGTCCTGCTTTACGGCACTTGTCCTGACAATATGCTGTATGCATGACTAATAGCTCTACTTTGTGGGTCCCGTCCCATCTTGTAGCATTGCTCTGAGAATTGTGCCAAGTGCCCTTGTGAAGAAGGAAATGAGTCAGATCACTGTGAGCGCTGCCAAGTAAGCATCTTGACCTCAAAAAGATTATACAGTAACTGTTGTAAAAAATACACTTCATTTTGCCAAGTGCCTCTTTGTGTTCATTATTTTCTCTTTTTTTGTATGCTTTGTTTCCCAGGACTGCGCCTCCTGCTACATTTGTCCCATTTTTTGTGACACAGTGTGCACACCTGGTAAATGCTGGTTATTATCATGTGGGTGTATCACTTTGTGTTTACAGGTTTCATTAACATTGGTTTGACTTAACGTTTGTATTTTTCTTCAGGTGGCCTTGTTGATGAGCTAACTGGGTCCCTATTTCAGTAAGACTCTTCACATTTCACAACACAGTGACGTGCTTAGATATGGTTTTGCTGTACTGTTGGGTTTACCCATGCTCTGGTTTTTGCTTTTGCAGAACTGTTGCCTCTCTCCTCTAAAGTCCCTACAAATTGTGTCCATTTGGTCCCACAGGATCCTGTTCCTAGGAGCTTGTCATGAATTGTGCAAACAAAAGCGGAAATGTATTTATGTTTTCGACTCTCGCATAAGATCTTTAACTACTCTTGTAAGAACTGAAAAACAACTCAGATTGCACAAGTTTTTCATTCACAATTTGTTTGTTGTCTTTTTTCTTTTGTGTGTATGTGTGCGTGCGTGTGTGTGTGTGTTTGTGTGTGTGTGTGTCCCCAAAATTCCATAAGGTGATGTTTTTACCTCTGCCAAAGAGATTCTGTGATTGGTTCAAGTTTGTGTGTTTGCCTGTTTATTTGATAGCAAAATTACCTAACAATGAACATGTTGCTAAAATGTTTACATCTTTGCAAAATTTCACTTTGATTTTTTTTTTCTTGCCGATCAGCATCAGATATGTTTGGTCAATATGAGTGCAACGTGAATATTCATTCTCCCTGCCTGTAACACAAATCTTTAACCAAATCAACATCAAACTGTTTGGGACAACACTGCAGTGAAATCTCCACGTGTTCTTGAACGTGGATTAGATATCAGTTAACGCATCGCTTAGTCTTAATGTGCAGCCCAGCAAGTAAATGCCTTGTGACTTCTGTTATCCCATCTGTGTTGGAATCACACACAGCTGCAGTAGCAGACTCTGAAACATGCAGGAAAGCCTCACCAGGTACCGCTGACACCTGATGGAACATACTGGTACATGCTGGCGCCTGCTTTGATCACTGTATTTGATTATCAGGTTTTTTTTTCTTTAAAAAAAATGCAATTATTTTCTGCTCACTGTACTGTCAAGTAAAAATGCGTGGCAGCTGCATGTGACTTTGTGAGGTAAATAGATAATTTTGAATCATCTGAATGTAGCAGAACGACACGCACCTTTCTCTACAGCTTATCTTACCTGATAGCCATCAGCACTCTGCAGACAGTCACGCGCATGGCACTCATACGCGTCTTGTGGCAGAAATTCAACAAGGTGCTGGAAACATTCGTCATAGATTTTGGTTCATATGAACATGATAGCATCACACAGTTGTGTCACATCCACATTGTGAATCTCCTATTCCACCTACTCCAATCCCAATGGGGCTTTTTTGGATGGAGATCTGGTGGCTGTGGAGGACATTTGGGTGCAGTGAACTCAATGTCATGTTCAAGAAACCAATTTGAGATGATCTGTGCTTTGTGACATGGTCCATTATCCTGCTGGATGCAGCCATCAGAAGATGGGTACACTGTGGTCATAAAGGGATGGACATGGTCAGCATCAATACTCAGGTAGGCTGTGGCGTTTGAATGATGCTAAGAGGCCCAACGTGTGGCAAGAAACATTCCTCCACACATTACACCACCATCAGCTTGAACTGTTGATAATAGGCAGGACGAATCGACGCTTTCATGTTGTTTACTGTTGCATAAATTCTAAAACTTATCAAAAACCAAGACCATACGATTAGCCGAGTAAAAAGGGTTTATTCTTGCAAGAAGAGAGATGGTTATAGTTTGCATGGGCAATCAGAAGGGCTCAGGGCAACAGAAACACTGAGGTCTGCTAGGTTCTGCGTTGGTGCATGCAGAGACACGGGAAGAGGACGATACTCTTTACACCTTTTGTCAATTCGTAA
This sequence comes from Bujurquina vittata, assembly GCA_015106715.1. Classification (NCBI taxonomy): domain Eukaryota; kingdom Metazoa; phylum Chordata; class Actinopteri; order Cichliformes; family Cichlidae; genus Bujurquina; species Bujurquina vittata. The sequence continues at coordinate 24,805 of VUQK01033170.1, forward strand.
TAACAAGGCACACAAATATGAAACTCAGATAAAGGTCAGAGAATGACATTAGGACTGCGGTTACCTTTTTTCCTCACACTTCTTCAAATAAAGCACATTCTATATAAAGTTTAGAGAAGTCATACAAAGTTTTCTTCCTCTTCATGTAGGCATCTCTCGGTTCATAACTAATGCAATAATTCATATAAACATGATTGTTACAACGCACACATTACATTTTCCTTTCATTTCAAGTTCTGATCTTACCATTCAGATGATGCAGCAGAAATTGAGACTCAGGCAACTTTTTCAATCTTCTGTTGTCCCAATTTTGGCGAGTCCATGCAAACTGTAGCCTCAGTTTCCTGCTCTTAGCTTCAGGATCGTCCTGAACATCCTGCAAATCTGACCAAAAACTGCTTTTTCACGATGAGCAAACACAGTCCTTTAATCTAAGACGCTGTCATGGAGATATCAGTTAACAATAATGATTAATGATCATTTTGTCAAATGCATACCTGCATGGCTGCTATTACAGTTCAAAAGGCTGATGTTTTATTTTAGCGACAGCAAGTTGCATTTGTCTGGCAAAATTAATTGAGAGGGGAGTGGTGTGTATTCTCTGTTTGATTTTCATGTCACCAAATGCCACAGCTGCTCAAACATCAGTGCATACAAAACATCTACCTGCATTCAACTGCATTTCTTTTAAAACTAAGTGTCATAGGAAGTACTGTGTTCTTTTTAGTCTACAGTGGATTTCAGAAGGGCTCAAAGTTTCACAAACACATTTTGTTTGAGTATCAACTCCCTTGGGAAATATCACAGTGTGTAAATTATCTCTTTTTTTTTTGGAGCCAAGATACTCTTAATTCTATGTCAGGGAAGGCTGACTATGACAGGCATGTCAAAACCTTCAGCTTCTATCTCTTGCGATGGTCCGATATGGATCTTGAGGTGTGTTTAGAATCAGTATCCTGTTGTTGACGCTATTTTCAGCTTGATCGCTTCCATGAATAATTACTGGCATGTACTTGGATCCAGTGAAATGTTCCCCCAGCTGCTTGGCTTCCTTACAAGCCTAAAATGCACCTCTGCCAATTGCAGAAGTTTACTTTCAATGAAATGTTCCCAAATTAACATTAACAGAAGTATAACCTGTTACAGGACCAACTAAATGTTGACGTAGGTCATGTGCATCTCATAAGGGTTTACAAAGAGGGTAAATCACCTACCGTAGCAGTTACAAGATTGTCATTGTCATGACTGAGAGATTGTTAAAGATTGTGTTGAACTGTGGATGACAGTCACATGTTTTCTCTTCCTGATAAGAGCAATTGATTTCACAGATAAGATACACTAATACAAATAAAGCAGTTTGATGACATTTCAACCAACATTTCTCAACATGTAGTCTTCCATTCTTTTGTAGATAAATGAGTCATGCTCGAAGTGTCAAGCTTAAGTATGCAGTAATTATGTAACTTTGATTGAAGTATTCATGATTCTCCTGGTTTCAAAAAGGCAAAAGCATGGGAGCAAGGACTCATCACTCCATAAGACTTGTTGTCACTGATTTTCAGTCCAGTTCTTTTGTAATTTGGCATACCTCAGCCAGTTCTCCCCATTACCCGGTCTTAGCAATGACTTCTTGACATCCGCCCTTCCACTGAGACCATTTCTGATGAGGTTTAGTTGACAGCAGATGGATCAACTGAAGGGCCAGATGGATGGCTTTTAATTCTGTTCATCTGCAGAAGATAGTTTTTTTTAGTCAGAATAATTCCTAAGAACTGTGGAATATTTCAGTGTTTTTGAAACTTGAACCCCAGTTTATATGTGATCAACTTAGAAACATGTGCCATGTTCATTTTAAAATGAGGCGATGCAATGACGTTTATTAATGGTAGATAACAAAAAGCTACATCAAAGCACAGTACACAATGACAGACTGACTACACTCATATAAGATCAATACGCTGCTGGTTCTGTAAATAGGAAATGATTAATTACCCGCTCACTTCGGGCTGTGTTGAATGAAACTGCAGCTATCTGTGAAAACATGTGACTGAGTGTCTTCCACTCTTCAACACAATCTTTTACAATCTCTCAACCGTGGTCGTGATGTAATCTAGCTGTAATAGGTGAGTTATCCTCTTTCTTTTTTAGAAAGACGTGACATGCGTCAACACTTAGGTTATGTAACAGGTAATACTTCTGAAAGAGGTAGAAAGGAGGGAGACAGCACAAGACACACTTTGGAAGAGAGCCAGAGATTAATGATAACAGCTTAAATGCAGAGTAGTGGATAAAAGCACTGAGTGAAAAGAGGTGAGTAAAGCGAAACTGAGGGAGGGTTCAGGATAGCCTGATTCAGGTTAACTATATATATATTTTTTTAAAAGAACTTTTTAATCCCAATCATAAAAGTAGAGCAGGTGTTTGTGTCCCAAATCCAGCAAGTTAACTCTTTTTCTGACCATTCTCTGTAACATCGAACTGGAGCCGGTATGCTAATGCAGGAACATAGATAGAAATAGAGATGTGACCTTTTTTTTCAAGAAAATGAAAAAGATGTCCTATAAAGGTTTTTTTTTTCTTTAAATCCAGCAAATGAAGATGTTTCCCAGTCACACAGGATATCATATTGTGTATTGGCCCATACAATCTGATCATAACAGAACAGTCTACAGTACAGCCATAGATAGGCTGGCCAAATCTGAATCCAGTGACCACAGGAATGTCAAATCCCCACCCAGTGCCTCTGGATCCATCCTTTGGTTTCTGCGGCTGCATGCCTCTGAGCCTCTTTTATGTAATTTGTGAAGAACTGTTGTGGACAATATATACTGTATTGCACTTACTATCTGTGCTTTGTGACATGGTCCATTATCCTGCTGGACGCAGCCATGAGACGATGGGTACGCTGTGGTCATACAGGGATGTGGTCATACAGGGATGGGCATGGTCAGCAACAATACTCAGGTCAGCTGTGGCGTTTGAATGATGTTAAGTGCAGCAAGAGAAATTCCTCCACACCATTACACCACCCTCAGCTTGAACTGTTGATACAAGGAGGACGTATCCATGCGTTCATGTTTACACCATCCGAATGTTGCAGCAGAAATCGAGACTCAGGCAACTTCTATTCTTCTATTCTTCTACTCCTCTTCTATTGTCCAATTTTGTGAGTTCATGCAAACTTTAGCCTCAGTTTCTTGCTCTTAGCTTCAGGTTTGTCCTGAACATTTTGCAAATCTGACTGACCATAAACTGTTTGTTCAGGATGAGCAAACAGAGGAAGAAGTCTTTTAATGTAAGATGCTGTCATGTCAACAATGATGATTAATCATCTTTTTGCCAAATATGTACCTGCATGACTGCTACCAAACGTCAAAAGGCTGAAGTTTTCTTTTGGTGACAGCAAGTTGTGTTTGTCTGACAAAAGAAATTGAGAGGCATGTGGTGTCTATTCTCTGTTTTATTTTTATGCCACAGCTGATCAAACAGCCATGCATACATGACATCTGCCCAAACCTGTATTCAACTACATTTCTTTTGAAACTGAGTATGACAGGAAGCATTGTATTCCTTTTAGTCTGCAGTGGCATAGTGTAATCACTTGTTACATGGTGAAAAGCTGAAATATACTACACTGCCAAAAACATATACTCACTCATCCAAATAACTGAATTTAGGTGTTCCAGTCACTTCCATGGCCACAGGTATATAAAATCAAACACCTGGGCATGCAGACTGCTTCTATGAATATTTGTGAATGATTGGGTCGCTCTCAGGAGCTCAGTGAATCCTGGAGTGGTACCACCAGAATGTCACCTGTGCAAAAGGTCAGGTAAATTTCCTCAAGATTTATTCCACAATCAGCTGTTAGTGGTATTACAACAAAGCGGAAGCGATTGGGAATGACACTAACTTTCTGCTGAGTCAATCGCTACAGACCTCCAAACTTCATGTGGCCTTAAGATTAACTCAAGAACAGTGCGCGGAGCCTCATGGAACGGGTTTCCACGGCCGAGCAGCTGTATCCAAGCCTTACATCACCTTGTGCAATGCAAAGCCTCAGATGCAGTGGTGTGAAGCATGCCACCACTGGATTCTAAAGCAGTGGAGATGTGTTCTCTGGTTGCTTCTATTTTATCTTCTTCTGTTGTCAGCGCCAGCAATTTTTCTTGGTGTGCAGGCTGTGATCAGCTGACCTGTGCTCCTGCGCTGACGTTTACTCCTCTGTGTGGATTAACTGAATTCAGAAAGATGCAACCCAGTGTTTCGCAAGCTTTACTGGCTGATTTCCAACCCCTACACTGACACTATTGTATGTTGAATTCACTGAATGAATCTAAGTATCAATGGCTTTGATTCAAATGCATCTCTGCTACACTGATGTAACCTGTAACCTGATGTAACCTGTAAAAAGTCCCCAATTGAAAACACCAGTGAAGGTGGTTGAGAACAACAAAACTGAGGGTCAGCAGCTGCCAGAAAGACAGGCAGCTGCTGTGATGGCTAACAAGAAGCAGAATATTGCAGTTGTGATCAAATTGGTTTCAAGTGCCACCAGAGAGGACATTGGGCTGGACAGCACTGCTGATGGCAAGCATCGCAAAGAAGACTGATGCTGTAAGGAGACACAGAAGTGTGCAGCTACTCTGACTCAGTTGACGCTTGATGAGTGCATGCATGTATTTGGACTCTTCAGTACATACGTAACAGATCATAATCTCCAGCCCAGGTTTAATCCCACATAAGCAGAGAAAAGCCACATTGTGATTTTTTGCCATTAAAGTGGACAACTTGTATGGAAAATGTTATATTGTCTCAAAGAAACACAGTCAGAAACAGGATGTACCAGATGCAAGTCATCCTCGGCCTTAAGTTGGAATAACCCGCTACAGATGACATCAGAGTTGCTAACCCATTTGCATTAATTCTTAATCAACACATGCTGACTTAATGCCACCAGGAAAAGCTGGTTGGATGTGAGCGTCTGCACTGGACCATGGCACAATGGAAGAATTGTTGATTTGATGAATCAGGTTTCTCTTTATAGCTTGCCCAAAGCCAGCCATGTGAGTCATTTATCTGGGGACGACATCAGCATGATAGAAAGATGATAAGCTGATGGAAGCAGGGTGATGTAAGGATAGATATTCTCATATAATTGTTACTTTGACACAAACCACCCGGGTTGCCGCAGACCACGTTCCATGGCAATATTGTGGAAATGGTATTCTCTAGTTCAATTCAATTCAATTTTATTTAGCGCCAAATCACAACAAACAGTCACCTCAAGGTGCTTTGTATTGTAAGGCAAAGACCCTACAATACTGCAGAGAAAACCCAACAGTCAAAACGACCCCCTATGAGCAAGCAGTTGGCGATGGTGGGAAAGAAAAACTCCCTTTTAACGGGAAGAAACTGATTAGCAACCGGCTCTGCTACTTAAATGACGAGATCAATATTCTAGAAGTTTACTCTGATTAAAAAGTGCTCCTTTAATTTTTTTATGTTCTTAGTCTGTGTCCGTTCACGTCTTATTCCAGTAGCCCACTTCTCATCAATATATCCTGGTTCCCCAGCACCTGATGCAGGAGACGTCTGAGCTGGTATGGCTTCAGGCAGCTGCTGGCCAACCAACCAGACACAGTGGTGGTTGACAAGAAGCAGAAGATTGCAGTTGTGATAGCTGTGGCAATCACAACTGACAGCAACATCAGAAAGTATTTGGTGTCTTCACTAAATCTGTAACAGATTATGATCTCCAGTACAGGCCGAAACACGTTTAATCGCACAAAAGCAGAGAGAAGCCGCACCATGTTTCATGTCATTAAAGTGTCATTAAAGTGGAAACTTTTATAATGTCTCAAGGAAGAACACCTAGAAACAGGATACACCAAAGACAAGTCATCCTCAGCCTGTGGCTGGTTGAATGTGGGCATTTGCATTGGACCATAGAATAATGAAATAACGTGACCTGATCTGATGAATCAGGTTTACCTTTATATCCTGCCCATGACTGGCCAGGTGAGTTATTTACATGATGGGAAGCTGGCTAGCTGATGGAGACAGGGTGATGTTTTGGTTGATGCGCTCATGCCGTCTGACCAAGTGCAAACTATGGCGATCACAGCACACAGATAATGCATGTTAGTGTCTGATAGTGTGGAACACCTTTTTTAGGTCTTGTGAAGTCGATGCCTCGTCAAGTGCTTATTTGACTTGTTATTTTATGTGAATGCCCACCATCCCTCCCTTCTTTCATGTGATGATGACAGGCCCAGATGAAACTTGGCAAAGCTACAACATATTTTTATGCCAGCAAAGTTGGCAGCTCTCACGCAAAATGTGATATCACAAAGAAACACGCCCAGAAACAGGTGTACCTGAAACAAGTCATCCTGAGGCTTTTGTTGGGATTAATGATGACATTGCATTTGTTCATGTCGGCAGTACCACCTCTGCATTAATACATGCTAGCTTCATGTCACCATCAAAAACTGGTGGAGGAGAATGAAGTATAATCTACTCATACATCTACTACCTCTACAGTTTGAATTACAAAACAGTAAGATGAACAATGACACGCCTGTTTATTAAACAAATACAAATCAGAAACAAGATTAAAACCAGAATGATACATACTTTATATTCAGTGATCTGATGAATCAGGTTTACCTTTATATCATGCTGGGTGGGTTATATATCTGGGGAAGAGATGTTAGTAGGATGCAAGATGGGAAGATGTCAAGCCGATGAAAGCAGGGTGATGTTTTTGGTCAAATGCTCTGTGCACTTCAATGATAGTTTGACACGTACCACCTAAGTTATTGCCTTTCAAGCTGTTGAATTCTCCCCACATCCAATCAAGCCCAATCCATAGAGAGTATACCTCATAGCTGAAAGGACGTAAAGCATCTATTGCTAACAAATTAGTCTCCGATATCAGAGGCCACCTTTAGAGGTTGTGGAGTGAATTGTTTTGCGAGCAGCTTTTTGTCATATTTATTTTTACCTAAATTATCAGAAGAGTTACTGTTTTCTTAAGTACCAATAGCTGTGTTCCAGTAAAATATTAAAAACTCATCCAGTTTAAGAATAAGAGCATTTGTCTTCAAAGCAGCTCTAAACCTTTAGGAAATTAAGGCGTCAGGATGACAACAAGTTTTTCTGCTGAGGCATAACTGTCATGCAGAGGTGGCAAAAGTGCAGACTTTATTTACTTAGGTAGAAACACAGATACGGTCCTAAAAAAAGACTGGTAAAAGTTGAAGTTCTGATTTACTTGAGTAAAAGTGAAGAAAAACATTCAAAGTAAGAAAGTAAAAAGCAACTCTTTGAAGGGCATTTCTGCCAGTTACTCATATAATAATGAAATAAACATGGCAATACATACTCTGTTGGAATTATTGTATGAACTTTCATTATGAGTTATCATATCTTCTATTTGTATGAGTTGTTTCCTGTGTAATCCTGTTGGTTTGGTTTTACTTGAATGGGGACAAGCTCGTGATACTTCC
>VUQK01033175.1:12860-25059 GCA_015106715.1 Bujurquina vittata
AGAGTGTAATAATGAATATATGGATTGCGTAGTTAAATTCATACTTTTAAAAAAGCTATAATTAAATTCATGATTTAATTATAGCTTTTTTAAAAGTATGAATTTAACTACGCAATCCATATATGCAGTATTACACCCTGCAAATTCAGATTAAGCATCCCATTAGTCTGTTGACAGCTTAATATCTCTTTTCTCTAGAGCTATGATGGGGCCTAAAGTTGGAAAATTGCAGGTTTATTTCAATTTGCACAACTTCTCCTTCCTGCCTAATCCTCTAAGTCAATATTTTAACGGAAAACTTTTATCTGTCCCAGGTCGCAAGTCCCTGTTAGACTGTAAACAAAGTTCAAGTGCTTTTCTGTTTGTCAAGTGAGCAGCTGGAAGCTACGGCCGACATTCATCAGCTTTAGCCTTGTTTAGGGAACACAATTTTGCACCACCTTGCATTCTATCTATCCTGCCACAGTTGCTCTACCTTTCATTTCTCTTTAGCGGCACAGATTTTGCATAAACAGTGTCAGATTGGGTGTGCTGGCATGTCCCCCTCATCAAATAAAAATGTGGGCTTATTTTTTTTTTATGAGTTGTAGGTTTTCTGGTGCAGCTATTTCATTTCTTTTATACAGGCTTTCTGAAATACACAATTGGGAAGTCTTCAGCTACTTACTTCAGCTATTTGCTTAAATGCAGTCTCAACATCACCTGGTAACTTCCGATACAATAACCCATTAAATGCGGTTTACCCCAAATATGCACTCATAAAGTTGAAAACTGGGTATACTGACTGAAGCATTCACACCTAAGATTCACTGTTTTACAACAGCACCAGAAACCATCTGCTAATATCTGACAGTGATTTAGCTTTATTTTTTAAATGAATTGATCAAATGATATTTACCCATCTGCCTGTCCTGGGTATATCGAAAGTCCCTAAAATTTGGCTATTGCCCCCATATGCTAAGTTAGCAGACTTCCCAGATTGGCATCTATAGCACACCCTTCCTGTCATGTTTTGATTTGCATATGGTAAATGAACTAGTTCTTGTATAGTGCTTTTCTACTCTGTCTGAGCATTCAAAGAGCCTATACAACATGTTTACATTCACCCATTCACACCCATTCATACAAGCACTTCCATGTGTAAGTAAGCTAAGTGCTTGTTGTCTAACATTCATATACATTCATACTCCGATGCTGGCGTCGGAGCTTGGGGTTCAGTATCTTGCCCAAGGATACTTTGGTATGCAGCCCAGAGCAGCCAGGAATCGAACCCCTGATCAGGAGGTGACCTGCTCTACCTCCTGAGCTACAGCTACCATTGTCATTGTTAATTAGCTCTAAAGGTTTGTGAAGCAGGAACAAGCTAGTTGAAGTGATGTTATTGGGGAACAGCTAACATTGCAGTTGCAGTCGTGATGTTGTGGCTAATCAGAGAAAGCAGTTTTTCTCTCTGTGCTGCTGTTTACTGCAGCACAGAGTATAAGACTTACCTGAAGTGTTTGATTTGCTTAGTTAGGCCTTAATGGGTTAGCAAAGACATATTTGTTCTATTGGTACAAGCACATGTGGATTAAAAGCATATAGAGCCTTTTTTTAGTTTTGGACTCTTTGGCTTTCCATCCCCTCAAAGGTCAAACTGTCAGGAGAGTATGACATGGTGTGTCAAAATTAATCAGAGCTGAACTTCACAGATCCACTTCTAACTCGAAAGAGTAACTAATCAGTCACTTTTCACACAGGGACGGGAAAATGTGGATATTTTAAATGTTCAAGTGACGAAATCTTTACTGACCACATCACTGTGAATAGAAACTGATGGATGAGAGTTTGAGAGCCTTTAAAGCTTTTCTGCAGCAGCCGCTGCAAAAACAGTTTGTTGTAAAATAAGTTTTTTGAATAAAGTAACTTTATTATGAATGTATTTATTAACTTCTCCTCACATCAGACCTTCTCATGAATGATGCACATACAAATGTTTGATGGTGCTCTACTACTGTAGAGCGTAGCATCCAGTTTGGGTATGAAAGCAGGTTTTTGGTCATGTACACAAGCCCTTTTAAGAAGACCTATTTCAGCCCAATTTAATTACCGCTAACTCTTAAAACTTTTAAAACTCTGCTCATGTTTCTCCCATACTGTGGTATAACCTACACTACTCTGATCCAAGGTCAAAACCACTTAGTGGACGGTAAAATATTTATGATAGGGTGCGTGTTTAATGGTGGCACCCTTAGCCAACGACTATGTCTCCCCCTTGCTCTCACATTTCGCTGAGCTCTGGCAGTGTCCTCCAGCCCACAGATGAGCTCTTCCCCCAGGGGCAGGACCGCGTCGTCCTCTGCCTCTCCTGGATGCTCCCACTGGATGGCCAGCAGGGGGAATTGAGCGGCTCAGGAGCTGTCCTTAAGCAAGGGGAGGGGTAGATTTATAGCTGGTGATTTATTAAGGCGACAGAGGGAGAGGGAGCAGCAAGTAATCAGAGCAAGACGGCAGGGCAGTGACTCCATACAAGTTCATGTGCTTGAAAAATAGGAGCGAATAAGGTCGTCAAAGCTCGATACACTCATCCTCTCTGGCTGAGAGGAAAACATCCAGAGCATTTTACCGGACGCGCCAGACTAAGTGATGGAGCTGCCGTGCATAGCTCGTGAATGTGTGTTGTGCTGCGAGGCTGTGCTCCCAGCCTGTGATTAATCTACCACTGTCTGTCTAATTACCAGCCGTGCCCTCCCATGTTCGTCAGCTCCGTAGTAGACTCGCTGGCCCATACCGGAAGCTCGGTGCTCCCGATGCAAATTAAATCCCTGTAAATATTTGCTTTTAACTCTTGCAGACACATTGTTTCCAATTTTGCGCTTCAGTGGTCTGCATCCCTGATACCCCCCCTTTTACAGATGCCCACTTTTCTGCCCACCGCGGATGTATTTGTGCGCACATTTAGTGTTGTCAACAAGTTTGCCTTCAGCCTACACACTCTCTACCTCCTCTGTCTAGCCCTTCTTTCTTTCTTTTAACTACATTCTCCCATTGTATTGTAGCTGGCAGTCTATCAGCCCCCCCCCACACACACACACAGTCAGACCAGCCTAGTCTCTGTAGGAAGTGTATAGGAGAATGAGGACGGGAGGAAGGACAATGAGCATTGTTTGAGGCTAGAAACACTAAATTAAAGCAGTAAACTGATTTCTACAGTTTACAAGAAAGGTTTTGAGGCAGAAACACTTTCTTTACGCAGCAGACAATAATCTGTGTTGCTGAGCTGTCACTATTACAGTTACATGTAACATTTAAATCCACACCCCAGTTATTAAGAGCATTATTTTAATAATGCAATCCTGGTGTCAGCATTGTGTGAACATAGGTTGTGAAATATCTTTGGAAATGGGAAATGCTAATTAGCCATGTGCCCATGTTGCATGAGCTAGTCATTCATTTACAGCTGTGGTGTTTAATGTCTGGTTACACTGGAGTCTTTAAAGATCCAAACTGAGGAGAATAATCACATTTATTTATTTTTTCTTACTCAAAACCAAGGTGTCAGCCTAACTGTGGATTTGGAGAACAGTTGGCTCACTTTTAATAGTTAAAATTCATCCATGTGTTCTTTGTTGGTTACAAAATCCCCAGGTTTCTCCTCCAGGAGGTAATTCTTGTCTTTTCCATCTCAAAACCCAGACTTTCATTTTACTGAGTTATTTACTTTGATTAGAGGAAAAATTAGTAGAAATTTCCCGATCATCTGCACAAAGAGTTCTTTGATGGACAGATTTTCTAATTTCACCAAGTATCAGGCTCATCATATCAGAGTAATGGTGAGCTATCTTGAACTTAACAGAGGCCCTTAATGGCAGACGAAAAACAAGGATTTGACATTCATGGTTTTATTCCGACTAATCAAGGTCTCGGCACCTCCATGACCCGAAAATATATATATATATTTTTTGTTGTAATAGTTTTACCAAATAGCTTCTTTAAATTTAGTTGATCACTGTGCTCATAATGTTCCATATTTATAACGTGCTCTGACTTCAATTTTGACTTATTTTTTCCCCAAGGAGTGGGAGAATGGCAGATGAGTTTTTTTTTAAAAAGAAGAAAATAAGGGATTGACAGGAGTCTGAAAGAACACTGACCTGCCTGCCGGCTCTCTTCTATTTGGAGTTCACACATAGCCTGTCAGCAGGATGGCAAATGTACAGAAACACACATACATCTTCACCCTGTCTTTTGCCATTTGTGTAGCATCTGCTGAGATGAAACGGCACTTTTCTGTTCAGCCACTCAGCATCCACTCTACCGTGACCTCGCAATTACCTTGCAATCAACATGTCAACCTCGCGTCACGTAGATAAAACACACGCACACCAGCACTGTAGATATACAGAGAAACTCCAAGCAGCAGTTTTTTTTCTCAAGGTATATGCACTGATAACCGTATATTACACCCATACACACAGTCGCAGGGATACATTGGCGTTTCAATATCCAATTTTCCTGTCACAGCCTTGATGTGTTAATTAGCAAATGTGAAAACAAATGAGTTGTGCTGATTCAGAGGCTGTCAGGGTTGACATGATAACGAGCGTGATGCATTTGTGTGCGTGGGCCTGAGTTGGCTGCACACTGACAAGGTAAATGTAGTGTATGTGATTTTTCATTTGTGTGTTATGGGCCTACTTTGATTTGTCTTCATCTCTCTCCTAGTTCCTTTATATTTCTTCTTCCTGCCCACGAAAACTATTTTAAAGCAGTGACTCCTATTGACCTCGTCCTTCCAGAAATTTCATTCACTGAATTCCAGCTAATAGTCAGTACCCTTGGCCCAGCAAAGTCGGTTTATTATCTGTCATTAAGTTGAGTCCAGTGAGTATACTGACAGACCGACTGGCAACACAACATGGAGCGGGAGGTGGTAGGCAATTACAGGGAAGGTAGTGGTGGGCGATTCTGCAGCTGTGTTCGAGTAGAATTGGGGGGAATTGGTTTTATTGGGCTCTGGATTGTGCTTGGTAAGGTGTGTGGCAAAATAGTGATGGATGTGATTGTGAGACTGTGGTCTCTAGACTGTTTTAACAATGCGGGAGAATTAGAGAACCTATGTAGTGAAGGAGATATTGTGGAGTATATGGTGTATGAATCAAAAACTCTTAAATACCGGTAAACGGTTGTTGTTGGATGTGGAAAGCATTGATTATAGTTGATTGCAGAAACAGCTGCAGGCAGCTTGCACAAATAATAATTTCTGCTTTACCTTTTTGAAGTCCCGAAGGGTGCAGAAATGCAAACGTCCACATGGAGCCTTTTGCTGACCATCTGATGATGAAGTTTACCTTACTCCATCCCTCGCAGTCACTTGCATTATTTTGGGGAAATTCTGACCAACTCTTCTTTAAAACATTGATTCAATGCATAGAGGTTTGTCGATGCACAGCTCTCTTAAGGTCTCATCACACTAATCAATCTGCAGTCAGGTTGCAGTCTGGACTGTGACTGGACCATTGCAGCACCTTGATTCTTTTGTTATTCAGCTATTCTGTTAGAGATTTGCTGTTGTGCTTGGTATCATTGCCCTGTTGCATCACCCAGTTTAGGCCAAGCTTTAGCAGTCAGCTAGATGGCCTCACATTTGACTCTAGAATGCTCTGGTATACGAAAGAATTCATGGTTGGCTTAGCGACTGTGGCTGCAAAAGCCCAAATTGTCACCCCTCCCCCATCACGCTTGAATGTCAGTATGAGGTGTTTGTCCTCATGTGCTGTGGTTGCTTTTGGCCAAATGTGCATTATGGCTGAACATCTCCACTTTGGTCTTATGTGTCCAAAGGATATGGTTCCAGAGGTTTGAATTTGAATTTATTTATTTATTTAAAAGGGACAGTAAATATTAATGAGCATCTCAATTTAGTCTTGGGGTTTGTTCAGATCCAACTTGTTTTTTCTGTCTTTTTTTAAATTATTCTGTCATGAACTTTAACATCCATCATGCTAACTGATGCCTCTAAAGTCTGAAATGTAGCTCTTACTTTTTTTAAGTTTCTTTGAGCATTTCACGGTCTGACCTTGGGGTGAATTTGCTGGGATGTCCACTCTTGGGAAATTTGTGGCATTGTGTTAACAAACTGTCAAAACTTTTATAGAGCTGGTCACGCTTGCAGACCGATTCATCAAGTGCATTACTTACTGTCGTAATTCCTATGGAAGCAGCAATGACGCACTTAAAATTTCACAGGATTGCAGAGACTCCTGTGAAAAGTTTCTTTTTCACATGACTGTGAAAATGTATCTAAACGGATCATTTTGGTATTGTCATATGTATATATAGGTATTATGAATTGCAGAGTTGCTAGGCTTAATTCTTTTTTTTTTGATGGTGGTGCCTCTGGGAGTTTTTGGGTTGCCTTGCTGTTTGCGTCTGATTAGATCTACCACATTTTAGATTAGACCTACTTATTCTCTGGTCTGTGTTTGGCGGACAATTTTGTATCTCATCTGAATTTTGGACTCTGAAGATCTTTGTGATTGTATTAAAAGAAATTCTTCATGAAATACTTTTTTGTCTAAGGTCTTGGCATCACCATGGAGAAAAATTTAAAATTATAACTAAAATTAGCACCAAATCTATAAAGAATAAATTCAGTAATTCAAGAAGAGCATCATAACATAAGCTTCTAGTAGACACAAGTATTTCCTGTTTTGATATATACATGAGTCAGTTAACAGTCATGGCTCATCTTAATCAATTCCTCACCCTGCCTTAGAAACCATAAAGGAGTAGAGCGTACTCCTCCTAAGCGTGGTGTAATTTCAATCACACTTACTGATCGCACTTCAGTCTCCATGAGCAGAAACATGACCCACACGTCGAAGATTAACAGCAGGTTAATTGGAGGAAGTCTCTGTCACAGAGCATAAAAGTGGTGCTGAACACTCCTCCCCGCAATTAAAGATAACAAAAGTAGGCTTGCTGTTGAAAACATAAGCACTTAAGTAATTCTTCCCTGAATGTGTGCAGCGATGCAGCTCCCTCCTCATGGCAACAACATCAAAGACTGGTGTCAGTTTTGAAGCAGAGATACGCAAAATAAAACACAATTTGTGAAATGTGATCCCCGCTGAGACTTATTGTAATTAGTGAGGGAGAAAATTGTTCACACATGTTGGAGAGAACAAAACAATAATAATAAAAAAAAAATTTGCAAAATCGGATAAAATCTAATTGTCTGTGCGGCTAATTGCTGTTTTTAATAGCTTTGTCAATGACACATTTTCATAGCTTTTAGTCTTGCGCTGGAACTTGTACTGCAGAGATCCATTCAGAATTTCTGCACTAAATACCAGACTTAGTTGCTTCAAAACACCTCCTCACAGTCATGGAAGGTAGGACGGTGCTGTGGTGGTTCACAGAACTTTCTATTACTGAAGAGAAAAATCACGTTTTCCACGTGTTGGTATTATTTGTTTTACTCTTTCCTGTGTCCTCATCAGGGGGTGATATTTATCTTAGAGGGGTTGACGCATTTCCTGCTACCTGACAGATGATTCACTTTTTTGAGCTGTACAAAATAAATCTAACCCTGTATAAATACCCTGTCTCTGGTATGACAAAGGCAAAGATTGTCATACCAGACATTGAGCACCCTGACTGGTACTGAATGGCATTCCTGCAGTGACTTTGATGGCATTCATACAGTACAATAATTGAGAATCAAAACTTAACCTCACAGTTCCCGTCATTCTTCTGAAGCTTTGAAGTCACTTATGGCTGAGTTCCTGTTCGAAGGCTTTACTATTTTTGCACTTTTTCTGTATATGCTGTAAAGATGCACTGATCCAGCTTTGTGTATTTTGGTGAGGACTGATCTCATGCCAGTGTTAAATTGATAAGCTGCATTCATCACTGTAAGGAAGAACATAGAATCATTCTTTACCTGTATGGCAACTTACATAGGTGAAATAAAATATACTGTCCAAAAAGAAAGAAAGAAAGAAAGAAAGAAACACTTTGAAAACACATCAGATGTCAATAAGAAAAAAAAATCATGCTGGATATCTATACTGCTTTGGACTGGGTAATGTGTTAGGTATGAAAGGATGCCACATCATTTGATGGAAATGAAAATTGTCATCCTACAGAGGGCTGAATTCAAAGACACCCTGAAAATCAAAGGGAAAAAATTATGCAGCAGGCTTGTCCATT
This sequence comes from Bujurquina vittata, assembly GCA_015106715.1. Classification (NCBI taxonomy): domain Eukaryota; kingdom Metazoa; phylum Chordata; class Actinopteri; order Cichliformes; family Cichlidae; genus Bujurquina; species Bujurquina vittata. The sequence continues at coordinate 21,057 of VUQK01033175.1, forward strand.
ATGCCAAAATTTCATTGCAGCAACTCAAAATGATACTCAGTAGCTTGTGTGGCCCCCACGTGCTTGTATACATGCCTGACAACATCAGGATGGATGGTGTTCTGGGGGATCTCCTCCCAGATTTTGACCAGGGCAGCACTGAGCTCCTGTACAGTCTAAAGTGCAACCTAGCAGCATCAGATAGACTGAAATATAATGCCCCAGAGGTGTTCAATTGGATTTAGTTAAGGTGAGTATGGGGGCCAGTCGGTGGTATCAAGTTCTTCATCCTCAATGAACTGCCTGCATACTCTCACCACATGAAGCCAGACATAGTTGTGCACCAAGAGGAACCCAAGACCCATGGCACCAGCGTAGGGTCTGACAGTGGATTCAAGGATTTCATCCCAAAGCCTAATGGCTGTTGCCTAGACTGTAGAAGTATGTGTCCCTCCATGGATATTCCTCCCCAGACCATCACTGACCCACTACCATATTAGTCATGCTGAATGAGGTTATAAGCAGGATGACGTTCTCCACTGCTTCTGCAGACCCCTTCACATCTGTCACATGTGCACAGGGTTAACCTGCTCCCATCTCTGAAAAGCACAGGGAGTCAGTGGTGGACCTGGCGATTCTGGTATGCTCTATGGTGTCGGGCAGTGAGCACAGGGCCCACTAGAGGACGTCGGGCCCTTAGGCGACCTTCATGAAGTCCGTTTCTGATTGTTTGGTGGGACACATTCATACCAGTGGCCTGCTACAGGTCATTTTGTAGGGCTCTGGCAGTGTCTGGCTACTACTGGTCCTGCTGATCAGTTAAGGACCTTCTATGGCCCTGTTAAACTCTCCTAGAGTAACTAGGTATTGCCTCATACTACCAGTAGTGGCACTGACCCTGGCCAAATGCAAAAGTAGTGAGAAAAAAAAAAAAACAGAAATCATGAGGAGGGCTAAAATGTCGGTGGCCTCCACCTGTAAAAACATTTCTGTTTGGGGTTCTCTCATTGTTGCCCTTCTAGTGCACTTGTTGTTAATTTCATTTACACCAAAGCAGCTGAAACTAATTAACAACCCTCTCTAATAATCCTCTCTGCTACTTAACTGACCAGATCAATATCGTAGATGCTTAATTGACTTGACGCTATACTTTGATTACACAGTGTTCCTTTCAGATTTTTGAGCAGCACACTTTGCAGTAATTTGAAGACCTTAGGCTCCAATAAAGACTTTTATTAAACCGAACGTAATGAGTGGAAGTGAGAACATGGAAGAAAAAAAAATGACAGGGAAAGCATCGTTAAGCTTTTCAATTGTGGCAACTCACTTGAACACAGTTAGTGTACTGTAAAACACAGAAGAACATAGAGTTGAATTAAAAAGAGTGTTCCCATAGAATGGACTGTTTTCAGCAATACCTAGGTAGGACTGGACCAGTAACCAGTCCAAGTATCAGATCGCCTCTTATGGGTATTTCAGATTATTTTTATATTTAGCACACATTCTTTTTGATATGAAGTGAGACTGTCAGTTTGTTTCCTGTGAATTGCCACCTTATGAACAGATTCAAGTAGTTTCCCTCTGAATGCTTCATTGATTTGTAAAAAAATACATTCTATTGCCAAGTGTGCAAGCTAAGACATTAGCAGTTGTTTTTTTCCCTTTACTTTGAAGTTCTTTTAGCTTAGATGCTGGATAATATCTGTCTGATGTTCTCCTCCGCAGATGATCCGTCACTCTGCTTCCTTCTCCACCTTGCTGAGAAGCGTTGAGTTGTCCATTATATGTATATGCTCAGCATTCACTACTCATTTTTCCACCTTCTGTGAGGCATTCATTTCTTTTGCAGCTCAAGTGATATCGACGCCACTGAGTAATGGCAATATTTGATATTGTTATAACTTAGCTGTTGGCATAATGAGAGCATTACAGCACTACAGCTAGGCAGGCAGGCATCAATTCAGGTCAACAAATTAAGCATCAAAATTATATCACTTACAGATGTATTTGTCAAACTAAATTGTTCTAGGGGTTGGATCTGGCCGATAGCTGTGGTCTTGATTTGACCATGCCTGCTCAATGGATGAATGGCTGACACAGTGGTTTAAAGGTCAGAGAGTGACGGTCTAAATTTTTAGCCACGGACGTATAAAAGAGGGATGTTGCTACAGTTTTCACCCACTGGTACACTATAATGCCAAAAGTATTCACTCACCCATCCAAATAACTGAATTTAGTTTAAATCACTTCCATTGCCACAGGTATATTAAGCACCTGGGCACACAGACTGCTGCTGCAAACATTTGTAGCTCCCAGGAGCTCAGCCAATTGCAGCGTGGTACTGTGATAGGATGCACCTGTACAAGTCCAGTTGAGAAATTCTAGTCAACTGTTTTAGCAAAGTGGGAGCCACTGAAAATAACAGCAACTCAGCCACAAAGTGGTAGGCTATGTAAAGTGACAGATCAGGGTTAACGGATACTTACAGTAGGCCCATAGTATGCAGAGGTCTTTCGGACATTTTCATGCTCCCAACTCAGTGGGAACAGTTTGGGAATGGCTCCTTCCTGTTCCAACATGACTGCGCACCAGTGTACAAAGCAAAGTCCATAAAGATATGGATGAGCGAGTTTGGTGCAGAAGAACTTTACTGGCCTGCACAGAGTCCTGACCTCAACCGACACAACACCTTTGAGTTGAATTAGAGCCAGGCCTTCTCATCCAACATCAGGGTCTGAACTCACAAATGTGCTTCTGGAAGAATGGTCAAAAATTCCCATAAACACTCTTAAACCTTGTAGAAAGCCTTCCCAGAAAGGCTGAAGCTGTTGGAAATGCCAAAGGTGGGCCGAAAGGCGGCTACTCCAGGAAGTCCAGCTTCCACATTGGTTTCATTTTTTCTGTCTAGAAGTTGCTGCTTGGTTTTAATCTCGACCATGATGCCAGACATCTCTCTTCCTGGATTCCTATTATGCACAAGGCTCACATTTGTACCCAGTTTGAAAAAAAGACATGGAAAACGCTGGAATGCAATTGTTGCGCATCTTTTTATGCTGCTCATCCTCAATGATACAGTCACACAGCCTTCAGTAAAGACCGTCTGAGAATTGAAAATCTTTTTTTCCCTTTTTAATTGCAGCATTGTTTGCCTTTCTCATTTAGATTAGAAATAAGTAAGAGGATGAAGAAGAAAAGCAGAGGAAGATGAGAAGATGAGTATTCCACTGACAATCTGCCACTGAGTGGCCTGTGCGGTCTCCCTCAGTCTCGCTGCCTCCTGGGAGTTGAGGAAAACATTCTGCTGATGACATGAATCTTGGATGAGTGTGTGTGTGTGTGTATGTGTGTGTGGGACAGAGAGATAGTCTTGTGTGCATGCAGAGAGAGTACAGTATATTGAGAGAACCTGTTCCTTTAAATCTGCGTCTGTGAGTATGATAGTGTGTGCTAGTGGCATTCTAAAATACCACTCACACATTCCCATGAATGTCTACTGTGTGGCTCTGCTGTCATGCTCAACCCTCTTCTCACCAGTCCAGCCCTTTCTCTCTCTTTCTCTGCTTCATCAATCACTTAAGCTCCCCCACTGCTCACGGCAGAGCTGGACCAATTAAACCCTCTAATTGAGCCAATTAGCAATTAAACACTCAGATGCACCACAAAATTCTGGAGGTCCCTTCAGGCAGACTTGTGTGTGCCAGGGGTTTGGCCTATTACCAGGGATTCTGACTTATGTGGGCTATGAGGTGCAAGTTATGGGCAAAAGGGATTCCAGTTGTCTCCCTTCGTGGGCCTGTGAGTTTATCAGTTGCTCACTTCCCTGAGAATCTCTTGGCACTTTGACTTTTACTCAAGGAGGCTGGAGGGCTTCTGCTGACCAGAGAGAAGCTTTTCATTATCAGGACCTGTTTCCTCTCCATCCTCATTCTCACCTTTCATCTCCAGTTTGGCTCTCTTGCCATCCCCCCCCCCCCCCCCCCCCCCCCCCCTTTCCCCCTCCTCTTTTTTTTTTTTGGGGGGGGGG
>VUQK01033180.1:31316-52001 GCA_015106715.1 Bujurquina vittata
TTTACAATGTACTGAAAGGAAAAAAAAGCAAAAACCCCAAAACAAAAAAAATAAATCTATTTAAAAAATAAAAAAAAAAAAAAAGAAAATTTCATAATATAGTTGCAGTTTTTCTAGAGGAGTTAATCTGTCCAGTGTTGATACGGTTAAATTCATAAATTCAAAAAGTTTCAATTGTTGTTTATTTTGTGCGCTTGTCAATAGATTAGCAAATTAAATATTTGTACATAGCTGAAACAATCCCCAACAAATTTACTATATACTCCTTTTTAGTAATGTTTGCTAAAAACTGTAGTCTTTTTTGTGAAATGTGTTGAGAACCCGAGGAGCCTTAGCTCATTTTTGTCATCAGATTTTTTTTTTCTTTGACTTAATCTTTTAAGCAAGCAACAATTATATAATAGAGCGTTTTAAAGCAGTGCAATGGCAGATTATTAGTAAACAATGAGAACAGAACAGTAACGACTTACTTTGTTTATGAGTCATTTAAATGCCACTTGCTTAGATATCAAGTTGCAGCCATGTCCTGACCACTTGCATGTGTCATTGATAACTTTGTTATGCTGTGCTTCTGTGTTGTGAAAGAGCCTCACGATTGTTCTAAATATGTTTTTTGAAATAAAAGCTTGTGTTTTGTGCCAAGGGTGGTGCTGGAATAATGTCAGAGTCAAAGAATCTCATGAAACTCAAGTGTTTTCTCTCTTTCTCAGATGGAGAACTGTACGCTGGGGTCTATGTTGACTTTATGGGAACAGACTCTGCCATTTTCCGTACTTTGGGAGCAAAGACTGCCATGCGAACAGATCAGTACAACTCCAGATGGTTGAATGGTAACAGCCCTATTTAGCCTATAAATGATACATAAGGCCTTCTTTGACGACCTCTTAACATTCTATCCAAACAAGGTTATAAAATATAGCCAAAATGTAAAGATTGCTGTTTTCGGCAGATGTTTAGAACCCCCTCAGAAAGCTATAAACAGGAAACACTGCAAGTTTATAAAAGATTTCAAGCCAGATGTTTTCCCCAGATCTCCAGCCACATAAACATCTCACCACTTCTTCTCCCCACAGACCCCACTTTTGTCCACATACACCTCATCCCAGACAGCGCGGAGAGAAATGACGACAAGCTGTATTTCTTCTTTCGAGAGAAGTCCTCTGAGATGGGCCAGACTCCTGTGACCCAGTCCCGCATAGGACGCATCTGCCTGGTGTGTATACGCTGAGGAGCATTTTTTTTTTTTGTATTCAGGTGTGATCATGAGATCATCAGTATTGAAAAGAAAAACTGCAGCATTATTAATAAAAGGTCAGAGTCTCCCAATGTGAACCACCCACTGTCTTTGAATGTGTACAGGCTAATGACTAGTATTTACCTTACGCTAACATGCTGGACTCCACACGTCTCTTTAACCTTCACGTGAACAACGGATCCCTCTGTATGCGAGATTGCCCTCTGACCTCTGATCACAGGAGCTCCCCCTGCCTATACTCCCCGGTAGTCCTAAAACACTTTTAGTGTACACAAGCACACGAAACCATAGAATGACAAAGCCTGGACAAAGTGTCATCTTTCAGAGCTTATTGTGTTTACACATTGACTCTTCCTGTCTTGCAGGTTTGTGTGCATGTGTAAGCATAACAGCGGAAATATTAGAATGGCTATGAGTGAGAAGATGTGCAGTGTATGTGTGCTCAGCGCCTCAGCTGTTCAGTGCTGCATTTATTTTGAGGGGGTCAGGCGCTGACCCGGCACACAAACTCTCATCCCCCTCTCAGTGGGCCACATCACAGCCTCCAGAGACCCAGTCCTGTCACTCTTACTTCAGCACACATCTGGATATTCTTTGCATTTCTTTGCACCGTGCACGCCACCAAAAATACACTCGGTTCACTTATACTGGAAATCATGACAACATTTCAATTTCCCAAATGGGAAATTATGAAGAGAATAAAGGCTATGGCCACCCTTTGAAAAGAAACGCTACTTTAAAAGACATGATTTCTTACAAAGTGTGACACATTCTCAAAACATCCCAGTATGGATTCTGGCCTCACTCCACCACAGATGGGAGAGCCTAAATAGGAGGAAACGGTGTTTACCTAACCCTATCAGCACACACCTCCCCTTTAGCTTCCTGTCTTTGCAAATCAGACACATATATGTGTGGGTGGCTCCACCTGGGGTTTTTTTTTTTTCAGGAGGGGGTGGGGCTGGGGCTGACAAGGATGCAACTGATGGAGAAACTGTGTTTTGTGTCCACCCTTTCCAAAAACAGAATGACGATGGAGGTCACTGCTGTCTGGTCAACAAGTGGAGCACCTTCCTGAAGGCCAGGCTCATCTGCTCTGTGCCCGGGGCTGACGGCATGGAGACGCACTTCGATGAGCTCAGTGAGTACAAAGGACTGTAAACCTGCATCATGCTGTGCTTCTTTCCCCTGTTTTCTGTTGATGTGGAAATGTGCAGGTTATTTGGTGGGGGTGGGGTGATGTTTTATAGTCTTCCTTGTCAATCAGATGTGCTGCAAACACTGCAATGTAGGTGGTGGTGCTCACTGCTTTTTTTTTTTTTTTTTTTTTTTTGCAGATTGCATCCTACACATTTATTGCTGCAACTCACAGTTATTTTTATTACTGATTAGTCTGCAGATTCGTTTGACATGAATCGTTGGCACTTTTCGGCTGTAACATGTGTGAAGCCATTAATTCATTATGAAAATAGTTAGTGCAGCTGATTTATTAAATCTTAGCACAGGAATTACACTTTGAGTTAGCATTACTTTCACATACGCCGACAACTTTGGTTACACCCCATTTTTTAACAGATGCCATACCTCTTCTTTGTGCAGTTAATCATTTTGACAGTGGGTATTGAATGGCAAAGAAAAAAAAAATGCCGTGCCTGGATTTATTTAAGACATGTTCATTTTCATTTTCTGTCATGTACAATCGCATCTGAAATATTGAGTAGACAATAGTCCTCTGCTGGGTTTAGTTCCACTGCAGCACCTGCCAAGAGTGCAAACACACCCACACAGGCACACAAAATCTCAGTCTTTGAACCATATGGTAGGCCCATACACCATATTGTAAATGGAATGACACCCATAACCCCACCACTGTAGTTGTCATTTACTTTGAAGATTTCTTAAACAAAAGTGTCTGTTTTTTGTGTGTGTGAGGAGGCGGCCTGATGGTGGACAGATCGGGTCACCAAGCAGGAATGTCTGTGACTGTGAGACTATTAGCCTGTCAGAGGGAAACCCGTCCTCTGTCTGTCACCACTTGTTGGAAATAGAGACAAAGAGTGATAGGGAGGCTTTTATGCTGCTTTTAAACTATTTTTAAGAAAGAACAGTGTAATGCTGTGACAGTTTCTCGCTCTCTCTCTCTCTCTCTCTCTCTCTCTCGCTGTATCTCTCTCTCTCTTTATTTCAGCTCTTGCTTTTGTCTTCACCTGACTGCAGTTCAAAAACCCCCAATTTGATTTTACTGGTGACATTTATTTTATACCTCTTTGAACAATTTCAAGAGTGACACTTGAAGACCTGGTGGCCTTTTAGCATTGTGCAGCCGCTTCCCACGAATCAAGAGAAAGCATTTGTGAGTGGGAATGAGCTGGCTTTGCAGTTACAAACAAGGCTTCTGTCTTTACCTAGTTCAGTCAGTGTTGACACAGACACTGTGTATTGTAGAGTGGTTCTGCGAGAGAGCTGGGGAGCTGTCAGTGTTTGGCGCTGATGATGAATCTTTTGGATATTGCTTGAATAAGGCTGTAAATGTGTAATGGAACCGGCTGGTGAATGAACAAGGACAGGCATGCCAGAGTAGCCCAGAGAGAAGGAACGACTACACGAAGCAGGCGTCCCTGCCAAGGACTCCTAGAGGAGACAATAAATGGGACACAATTTTTTTTTCATGCAAATGGCATCACTTTACTGTCTAGTTTGAATGTTTAAAAAGATCTCTTGTTGCAGAGTTTGTCTTTGCAGACAAACATGGCAATTTTAGGAGGCTGAAAGGGCCTTTAACTACTGCACACAACGTTGATCATTGGGATGCAATAAACTGCTCTCCTTCTAACAGTCAGATGAGAACATTTGTGCAGCTCTCTTGTCTGTCCAATAAATATAACATCCACAGCACAGCTCCAATCCTGGTAAAATAAATAAATAATAACAAGGAAAATAACTAGACTGGCTTTGGCTATACACTTACTAGAACCATTAAATCCATACATCCACAGAGAGACAACCATCCACACCTATATTCACATCTATGGCAAATCATCTATTAACCTAACATGCATGTCTTTGGACTGTGGGAGAAAGCTGGAGTACCTGGAGAGAACCCTGCCGGCACAGGGAGAACATGCAAGAAAAGCCCCAGCCAGCCAGTGGATTCGAACCCTGGACCTCCTAGAGCTCACCATATAAAGTACACGATTCAGACTGTGATTACAAATAAAATACAAATACCCAGACTTAGTCACACAACTCTTTTGGTGACACTCTTATAGATCTTTTTGCAGTTGTAAATATAAATTATGTAATAAATTCAGATGAAAGACTCCAAACAAACATCTGTAAGGAAAGAAAAACATGGTGCATTCAGTCCCTGTTAACATTTTGTCAAATTCATATTTCATTTATTATTGCTGAATTTCATTAATGACCTCTTAAAGTGCTGCGTGGATGCTTATTCCATTCAGCTGGGTTTAACTTTTTATAAGAAATAAAATAAACACCACAAGTTCAGGTTCTCTGTTAATGTTGGTGACATTCAGCAATATAAGCATCTCAACAGCATCTTTGGAGCTCAGCGTGTTATTTATGCACCAATGTTGAGGTTATTTCTTGTTTAATGTGAGATCTTATTGGACCGAAAGTCTTTTTTCCAAAGTTTACACAAACATCTGTTATCACGCAGAAAAGTAGCACTGTAACTGCATTATGCTGCACATCTGAAAATAGTTTCAAGCCGGGACATGTTCTCAGTTCCGCTGAGATATCCTTGAGTGAGAAGGCCCTTAACCCTGCCATTCTCTCAGAGTTTTAAAAATATGAATTTATAAGTTATTATTACCCCCTGCAAGTACTGTACCAGTCCATTGACTGAGGAGTTTATTCAAATATCCCGACCAGCTGTTGTCTTTGATGTAGATCATTTTGGCAAATCCCCTCTGAGACCTCCGGAGTTGGAACATTTTTTTGCTCTGACAGTTTGTACCTAAATGACCCACAGTGATTTAAAACAGTGTTGAGATGTTTTTTCATTTAATAATATAAGTTGAAATATTAAGAAGCTCCTTCACTTTAAATGGGGGATGTTTTCATATACATTTCTTATCAGTAGGAAGGGAGAAGAAAAGGCTGAGAAAAGGAGGAAAAGAGCTATACAAAAGAAAAATAGTAATTGGCCAGTCAAGCAGAAAATCTTTTTCTTTCTTTCTTTTTTCTTTTTTAAATAAAATGAGATGTATGATGGATGAAATGTTATTGCCATACAAACATAAAAAAGCCAGTTGTGGAATGTGGATCCTTTCTTAGTTGTTATTAACCTGCTATGTTCCCTGGAGCAAAACCATCCCTGTCCTGTCAGGATACCTTTTATTGGAAGTCGAGTAGCTTTTTTTCCCCTGAAGCCTTGATCTGTTTTTAATGACTGTATATGAACTATGATAGCTCTACTGTATGCTGGCCTCAGTGGCATCTTGTGCGCATATGCACACGTGGATTTTCTTGCGTGAAGAAAATGCACGCTTGACGGCTATATGTCACGCCAAGGATCATATGTCATGTGACACCCGTGACGGTCCATCATGCTGTGAACACGCTAACCCATGACGGTCCACTGCTCTGGCTGTGGCAGGTGTGGAAGATGGCATGGTGATGCAGGTGTGTGGATGGGTATGAGACTGGTAGCCACTTAAGAATAAGCACAAAGTGCCTGCTATCCTTTTTCTCCTGAGATGAGTTCACAGCTGCAGTCATTCCCCAGAGGAGGACTGAACACACTCACTAATGTAGACAGGACCAAAAGGCCTGCAGTTCAGATTCAAAGATAATGCTTATCTCATCCATGTATCATTCTATCTACATAGCAGTCTGACAGCTAATTTCTCATGCTGGTCTATAAGGAACTGTGACTGCATAAATCTTGGCTGGTATGCTTAATCTTTTACAGGATCTGATCAGTTCACCATATCTTTTCACTCTTTCCAAACTCTAATAGTCACATTTGAAGCTTTTCTCCCTCTGTTTCTCACTTTTTGAATTTGTCATTTCCAACTAGGTTGTGAATGCATTCTTTTTCATACTGAAGGCCATTTTCTATTGTAGGCAGTTAAAACTGCCTCCTGGGTCTGTTATTTAGGCCAGGTACTAAAGAGCAGAGCGACTCATCACTAATCATGCGTTTAGTTCCTCTTTATTTGTTGCTGCCAGGTGAGCATCTGTGATTTAAACACCTCTAAAACTGGCTTAAATGCACGCTGTATGATGCAGTTCTCCTTTGGGAGAGAAGAGATATTTCCTTTCTCTCAAAGTGGAAGACTTGAACTATGAATGCTGGAAGAGGAGAACATCGTGTCTGAATTTTACTGGGGATTCTCTCAGGGTTTAGCAATCCTCCAGTCTAGACTGGAGATAACCAGACTGCTTGCTTTCACAGCTTGACTTCGAATATCTGTTTGGCGCTTGGATTGCTTCATGTAGGATGATTAGGTGACAGGTTATAATATTACTGGTTACTGAACTTTTTTAAGCTGAAAAAAGCACTCACAGTTTTATAAATAGGAAACTAGAGTCATGTTATTTGATTATGCAAAGGTCAGGTGTGTAAATGCGGCTAATATAAGGTACCCACACAAATCCTCTGGGTTTACACAATAAAAAAATAGCATGAGCACCACCAGGAGTGATTGGACTGACTGAAACAACTATAAATATTAGTAAAGAGGAGTGCTTTGTGCCTGCACTGACCTGACTTCTCTCTTTTCCCTTACAGGAGACGTTTACATACAACCAACACAGGACATAAAAAATCCTGTCATATATGGAGTCTTCTCTGTCTCTGGGTTAGTACATAATACTAGATCCCGAATAGGCTCAATTTCGGCTTCTTTCTTAAGATAAATCTACCTTTTTTGTCTTTGCCTTGCTTTCCTTTATCTCCACAGCTCTGTGTTCAAAGGCTCAGCAGTTTGTGTCTACTCTATGGCTGACATCCGCATGGTCTTCAATGGCCCCTTTGCCCACAAGGAGGGCCCCAATTACCAGTGGGTGGCCTACACTGGGAAGATACCCTACCCTCGACCCGGCACGGTGAGCTTCACCTCTCACTGACCCCGCACATAAATCCCACGGCAAGCTGGCATAACAGGGACTTCTCTCTAACTTAGACTTTAAAAAGAAACCACCTAAGCTAGATGCAAGCGTCAGCATAACTGAACTCAAAATATTACTGCAGGACAGGCTCTCCACAAGGCCTTTTTTATTTATTTATGTCAGTTTTTTGGGTTGTGGTACTCATGCAGAGAATGTTAATGTTTCCCTCCCAGTGCCCCGGAGGTACGTTCACCCCCAACATGAAGTCCACTAAGGACTACCCAGACGAAGTGATTAACTTTATGAGGAATCACCCTGCCATGCACAATGCCGTGTACCCAGTCCACAAGCGCCCCCTAGTGGTTCGGACCAATGTGGACTATGAGTTCACTACCATTGCAGTGGACCAGGTGACAGCTGCAGATGGCAACTATGAAGTGCTCTTCTTAGGAACTGGTGAGTGGTTTGTAAAACAGCAGTGTGATGATTTTATTTGCTAGAAATGATCTCTGGAGCCGGTTCTGTATTTTTGGGGGTCATTTGTAACGGATGTGTATAAATGAAGTCAGTCTGAACCCATGACCCCTTTGATTAGAGTCATGGAACGGTGAATGACTGAATAATGGTGGACAGAATCCCCCAACCCCTGGAAATAAATCTCATGTAAGTGGAGGGCTTGGCTCCCCTGCAATCATTTATCATTAGGAGAAAAGCATTCTTCCCTTTTGTGCTCGAGTGGAAATTTAACCAATCAAAGGGTTTTACCTCGCTGTCTTCACATGAAGTAAACAACAGGAGATTTGTACCTGGAGGGCAGGGGCGGATCAGCGGGGGCGGGGGTACAGAAGAACAGAAAGAGAGGAGGAGGGAGGAAGGAGGGGTATAGTGAGCATACCCATCACCTTAATCTTGCCCACTGGTGTAAGAAAGATTTGTCTGAGTGTCTAGAGCCTTTAAATAAGGCCCCAGTGTGACAACAGCCACACCTCAGTATGCTGCCTTTACATGTTGCGTATGACGCCTCCTAACTGGCTTCTTTGTTTGTCTGTGCATTATGGGGAAGAGACTAATGGGCTTGCGTGTGATGATCGCCACTTTGGAGGAATGTGCATCCTTTCAGCTGCTGTCAGAGGCAGCCATTCAGTCCTGCTCTGGGGCTCAGTGCAGAAGTCATAATAAATCTCAGGTATCCCCCTCACAGGAACTCTTTGTAGAATGTCTCATGACATCCAAAGGAATAGGTCAAGGCAAGAATGACGGTAAAGGTTTGTCATGGCGGCAGCAGTCAGTATTCCAAGTGGAACAGAGCTTTGTATCACTGAGTAAACCAAAGAGAACCGTGTGACAGAGAGGACAGTGCAGCCTGTTGATATGAGGATTATCCGCTGTAAAGGTTGCTGAGAAAATAAGATGGGAATCCAAGGGTCTGTTGATAGGTGGAGGGCTGTGATGCTGTCAGTGTGTAGCTGACGTGTGCGTTGTGGTCCACAGACAAGGGAACAGTTCAGAAGGTCATTGTGCTGCCTAGAGATGACCTTCAGACCGAGGAGCTGGTCCTGGAGGAAGTTGAGGTGTTCAAGGTAAGTTTGTGATTGCTCTCTCTCCCTCGCCCTCCGTAATCCATTTCCTCTCCCCGTCATTTTTTCTGTTTTGCTTTGTGTGTCTGTTAAACTGACGACAATGCACCGTGCTCACAATTCTCATTTTCTACATCAAGGTCCCCGCTCCTATAACTACAATGAAGGTCTCATCCAAAAGGGTAAGCCTGCCTGCACAACACTTTATCCTAACCTTTGCTCACATAGGAGAAAAGAAACCGCCCTCCCAAGAAAAAATAATGATGTGATTCGAAAAGGCTGCAAGTTACATACCTACAGCTGTATTTCCGGGTTTTTTTCCTTCCTCATAATTTATAGAAAAGCCATAAGTCTGGGAGACAATGAAGAAAGAAAGATGGAAAAGACATTAAAAGTTCAGTATTTTCTTTCAAAATGATTAAAATGCTTGGCCTCTTCTGCGCCTTATGACATGAGTCTGCAGACAGAGAGTTAGGATTACACAAAGCCTGCCAGACTGATGAATGTCAACAGCTGATCATAAAATTATGATGGCAACCTGATACATAGAGGTGAGCTCACTATTGCCCCCCGGCGATCCAGGGTCTGCTGTTTTAGTGCAGGATGGATGCTGGGTTTATGCCACAATAAATGCCACAAAATTCAGGTACTCTGCTTCTGTTGCTGCCATTCAGCTCTGAGTGTCATAGCTTCAATTTTAGTGTCTGAATTTCAACAGCATTTCCACCCAGATGTGTATAGATGTGCTTAATAAAACTGAGTCATTTTTAAATATAGGGCAGATTTTTGAAATAACTGATGTGTGTGATTTGCAGCGTTGGCCGCTGCTTGTTTACTTCAGGTGTCCCACAAAAGTCTGAAAGCCTCTTTCGCCCTCTTTCTTTCAACAGCAACAGCTGTATGTGTCATCCGGGGTAGGGCTGACCCAGATGGCTCTTCACCGTTGTGACATGTACGGTGAGGCCTGCGCTGACTGCTGTCTAGCCAGAGATCCTTACTGCGCCTGGGATGGCAAGTCCTGCTCCCGTTACTCTGCCTCTCAGAAGAGGTAAGCACCTGCAGCACTGTTAGCATGAGCTACACTAACTTCATAACTAACTGACTTACCGACTTAACAGGTTTGTTGAAGGATGTTCAAATCAGACTGCCTGGATGGCTGAATGGCTGTTTCAGTGGCATTCATAACCTGTTCTGTTAATCCCAGTCTGTGGGTTAATGACACTATTAAATCCCATAATGGATGACATAATGTAACAAGGTGATGGTTTGTGGTTATTTAAATTTACATTGAATACGTTATTGCATTTTTTGTATTGTTGAATGGCTTTGAATGGCTTGCAGTTGCTTTATGTTTTTTTCTCTCCTTATTTGGCAATACTGGTCTGACCCATTTAGACGTAGCCGAAGACAGGATGTCAAGTACGGGAACCCCATCCGCCAGTGCAGAGGCTTCAATTCCAAGGGTAAGACATGTGTTCCTCAGCCTATTAGGTTTCTGTTAGTTTATTAATGAATTTGGAAGGTTGACATATTAGCTCATTTTTGCTGCTTGAAGCCGAGGCTGCGTTAACTGTATTCTGGCAGCTGTTAAAGTTAATGCAAAGACAGGATGTTTTGATTTGCCAAAACAAAGGGTTTTGGTTCTTGCAGAGCTCATAGTAATGAGTGTTTTGGTTGCCATGGAAATCTCTTATCTGTGCCCTGCAGCCAGTAAGAACACTTTGGAGATGGTGCAGTATGGGGTGGAGGGGAGCAGTACCTTCCTGGAGTGTCAGGCGCGCTCTCCACACGCTGTCATCAAATGGCACGTGCAGAGGGACAACAGTGACCGCAGGAAAGAGGTGAGCGGCCTAACGGTGTATTTCTCAAAGTTTCTGGCTACACGAGCAAATTATATCATGGATTAGTTCACTCAAATGCATCATTATCCATTATTAATGTCACACAGACTCCCTGAAGTATTGAATTTGCTTGGATTTCCCTTCATTGGTAATACATGAGCATTTCCACAAATTTTCTTTTGGACATGCTCACCACAGTATTTAATTTCTTCACGTTGTTGTCGTGGAGAAGAGGAGAGATTTATGTGCAGTATGACACGTTTGATAAATAGCTGGAGTGTAATTTCCTCTTGATTATCTGTTAACATGATTAAGTGTTTCAGGCTCTGATTGAATGACGCCTGATTTCTTGCACAGGCCTCCAGCTGTCCTGAGCCACAGAGGGAAGGACACATAAAGGGGAGCTGTGAAAAAAAGCTCTGTTATGATATACAACCCTGAGGCTCTAGTTAAAGTTTTATTGTCAAACTATGTAATGTTGCTGCTTCTCTTTAATTGACTGTTCTTTTGGAGAGTCTCTATTCCAAAAGGCAGAGAGGACTTTGCCGCTGATGATGAACAAACAAAAAAGGCTCTCCATATCCAATCAGATTTCTGTATGTGGATATACAGACAGATGTAGTTACAGTTCATTCACATTTTTTGTTGGCATTGTTTGGTTGGTGGAGCAGTGGTTAGCACTGCTGCCTCACAGTTTGCATATCATCTGGAAGGCCTGGATTCAATTCTGCCTTATCCCGGCCTTTCTCTCACCGTGTGGAGTTTGCATGTTGTCTGTGGGGGTTTCCTCCTACAGTCCACAGACATGCAGAAAGGTTAATTGGCAATCTAAATTGCCCATAGGTGTGAATGGTTGTCTGTAACTCTGTGTTAGCCCTCTGACAGACTGGCGACCTGTCCAGGGTGTACCCTGCCTCTTGCCCTATGTCAGCTGGGATAGGCTCCAGCCCCCCCCCACGACCCTGAAAAAGGATAAGCGCATGGATGTTTGGTTTTTGTTTTTACCCTATGGCCAGGTTTGATGGTATGCAAAAAACTGAGGATTTGTCCCAGTGCTTAGATACATTTTTACAGTAAAAGTCGGTGGTAATTTTAGGAAACAGGGGTGCTCAGATGAAACGCTGGAACAAATGAAATAAAAACAACTTTGCACATTCACCCTGAAATGCACAAGGGAGAAATGTAATTAATAAGGCAATTAAATCAAAAAGATATTGAGTTGCATCTGTGTCTGTTGTACATAATAGACTGAGCATATCATGATGGATCATTTCTGTCTGTTTCATTTTGAAGGATCAGACCTGTTTCTTAAAGCATATATTTAATTAGGTTGACATTTTAGTATTAGAATAGAATAGAATAGAATAGAATAGAACTTTATTGTCATTATACATACAACAAAATTCCGTTCAGAATTAGTCCCACAAAGAAGAGATTGCTGTTGTTACGTGATAGCTCCAACATGCCATCAAACTGGTGAATAGATATTGCTAAGTAACGTGTGTGTACACACACACACACACACACACACACACACACACACACTTCACATACAATAAGCTTAGCAACCCATCTCTGGACAGGTGACCACAATGTTTCTAATGAACTGTTCTCCTTTCTGTGCAGATGCGCTCTGATGGTCGGGTTTTGAAGACAGAGCAAGGTCTGCTCCTGCGATCTCTGCAGACCTCTGACTCTGGCTTGTACCAGTGCACGGCCACAGAGAAAAACTTCAAACACACACTGATCAAGCTGCAGTTGGTCGTGTTGTCAAGCCGGGCTGTCAACAGTGCGCTGGTGGAGGGCGGTGCAGGGTTGATGGCATCTTCTTTCCACTCCAGCAGCACGCAGTGGACCCCCAGCGCAGGTCAGTACAAGGACCTGCTGACCATCCTGAGCCAACCAGAGATGACCCTGATTAATCAGTACTGCCAGGACTACTGGCAGTTTGGAGACCCGTTGCTAGGCCCTCTTAAGGCCCAAGACCTGAAAGAGCTCAAGGAGCAGAAGAAGCCCCGCAACCGCCGACATCACAGGGACGGGGAGGAGGAACGGGAGCAGCAGGGAGTAGAGACATGAGGAGCCTGACTTTGTGTTTGAAGCACCCCCAGCACAACCCTCCCCCACCCCATGAAAACTGGGAGAGACTCAATGAGAGTAGCAGCGTGAAAAGAAAAAAAAATCCACAAACCGGAAAAAAGCTGAGAAACTGAGAAAAAAGAGGCTTACAAACAAACCCCCCCTACACCCAATACATCCACTCAAACAGTAAGATATATGATACACAGTATTTATTGTAGGTTGTATATAGTCTCATTCTGTGGATTTCTTTGTACTTATAGAAAAAAACATGCTCTTTGTGTATAGGTACCTTTGGGGCAAATGTTGTTATTATTGATATTGTTAATTTTATTGTTGCTGTTACTGTCATTACAAAAACTCATCTGCCAGCATCATATGACTTTGGCAACTCTTTGAAATGTGTTATCAGGCACGTAAGCTGTTGGGATAGAGCTACAGGAAGCTCTGAGTAATGGGGAAATGAGCTGTTGAAAGGAGGTGACGGGATCTCTGTTGTTTTTCGCTTGCTTTGACTCAATACCAGGAGTCCTATATTTGTGGACGCTGCAGGAACTCCTGTGATGCAACCTCGTAGCTGCACAGAGACTTAATAATGCAAGGGGACCACTGACTTATGGTCCTGGTACTATCTCCATGGGAACTCAGACTTACAGAAGACTACTCAAATATTATAATTACAATAAGTTGTAATTGGGCCATTTTTAAAGGAATCTGGTGCTTTCTCTTTGTTTAGTTTTTTTTCTTCTATTCTTGTTTGGAGGTCTGAAAAATATATGCCAGCACAGACGCTGATTATGATTTACACGATTAACAGTGACAAAACTCTTACTGTACTCTACTCTTAGTGACCTGCAGTTTGTGCTGGCAATCAGTCCAAGTTAAAACAAAAAAGTGAGAGAGAGACATAAGTAAACAAAGCAAGCATCAGAGCTGTTATGATGCAAATAATTTTTTTCCAATGCAAACATCCTTTGAACTGAGACTGAGGTGCAATAAGGGTTGAGGATTTTGCACATCGGGCATTATTCTTTTACGTTTCAGGGGACATTGGCTGGGGCCAAATGCAACAAGCACACTCGGGCATAGCACAGCTGTGGATGGGACATTTGTGATGTATGATGAGAAAGGTGCCCGGATCAGGCAGCAGTTGTTAGCAGTTCTTGGCATGCAAGACATCTTTTTTTTTTTCCTCTTTGACATTCTTGTGTGGAAAAAAAAAATAGCCCGTATACACAACAGAGCATTGTAACAATGTTGTGACACTAACCAAAATATTGAATATTGGGAAGCTGGCTTTCATTGTGTGCATGAACCTGTATTTGTACTGTAATTCTGAGATAATAAGATAGTGTGTGGTTGCTTTTACTTTTGTTTTGTTCTTTTCAGTTTTTCATCTCTGTGGGTGTACAGTGCCATCTGACCAACTTACTCACTACAGCAAACTGGGGAAAACAAATGCTTTAAAGATGCAGTCGTTTCAAATATTCCCTGTATAAAGCGCGATACGTCTTTTTATTGACATCGTTATAGATCTTGTCAAAATATAAAGTAAAATTATGTTGCTTATAAGTTTGGATAGAGCATATTTGGGAGAGTGTCATTTATGAAATGGAAAACGAGACCCTCGTGTTACGCCGTGCTGCTAAAAACATTAATGCAGCATGTCTACAGGTAGTCAAACCTGTGTAAGAAATATAATGGATAAAAAAATTGGAACCAGTTTCAAATATATTTTCATATCATTTTAACATTAAGGGGCTTCTAATACATCTCGCCCAGCTCCTTTTCAGGCAGTATGAAAGTCTGCGTGGATGCCTCGGGGAAGATGCATCTATAATTCATACATGGGTATCTGTATCTGCTCCTTAATTTGGGATCTGTCTGTATTCCCGAGAATCAATCAAAGCTCCTGATCATCTTGTTTAAATGAGACCAGGGTCTTAAGGCGAAATATAAAAAAAATGCAAAGAAAGGTTGTACAATTTTGTTGGTATTTTTTTAAAAGGTGTCTTTAGTTTTTGAGTGTTTTGTTTGTTTTGTATTCTTTTTGCATCATCCAGACTTTATGAAATAAATAAGCAAAAAAGAAAATGCACAAAAGTGATGTTATTGTAATGACTTGTGTAAATTACTCTTATCCTCCCTTTCCATTGTTGTTGCTGACTAATAAATTAAAGCTCTATATTTTATAAGAATGGAATGCTCCCCCCCTTCATTGTGATTCGCTTGATGCTGGATGTTTTCCTTGTTCTGCCTAGAACCCTCTGGATCCTTGGAATAAAGTTGTACCTGTAAAAGAGACATGTATGCACATTTCTATAAAATATGCACACTACATTTGAGTTTGCTGTTGGAATAAAAGGACATAGGAGTCCATTTGTTCTCTGTTTATATCAGAGCATCTTTACCTCTGGGCCTAATAAGTATGGATTATGCAGCTTCCTAATCTGTATCAGTTAATATGGGCAGGCTTGATGAGTACTTAAAGGCTCATTAACAAAGTGCCAGACAGTCAACAACACTGCAAAACACCTTCAGGGGTTGATAATCAATACTTATTTCTTGACAAAGACAGAAACTCTAAAACAAGGTTATTAAAGTGAACTAAAACTAGACGTGAAGGTAAATTTTAGGTTTACTAAAATAAAAATAAAATCTATTTTTGAGAAAGAGGAAAAAAATATTTGGTGCATTTGTTTATTGCCTGCGTAATTCGCAGTCAGCTCCATTTGCAAAGTGTATCTATTTGTATTGTTATCTGTTTAATGAGCTTCTTAAATCTGCCACTAACAAGTACCCGGGATACTACAATAAGTTAAAAAAAAAAGACTAAAACTAATACTGAAACTGAGCTGTAGTGAAAACTAAACTAAAACTAAACATTTTTGAACAATCAAGTTCTAAACTTCAATGAGAAAATCCACGATTTACTCAAAAAAACTCAAAACAAAAATGGAAACAAAAACTAAACAGAAAATCCAAAACTGTTATAACTCTACTGTAAACATAGCACAAAGTAGCAAAATCTCATTACTTCAGCTCTTTACAGGCTACCTTTTCATAAGCCAAAGTCAGCAGCAGCAAGGAGGCCGTTTTCTCTGAGGACGTTTTGACACGTCACAGCAGAGAAAACAGATGTGTGAACACTTGAATAATGGCTGATTTCTGTTCAGCCCATTCAGCAGCTCGTTATCACACTGCCCTGACTTAAGAAGCTTAAATAGAGCAGAACAAAAATACCTGCTTTGATCAAGGCTTAGTTCCACTTCATCCAAGAAGGCTGCAGACACCCAGTGGGTCTGGGTCTCTGCAGTCCTCTATGGAACAATCAGTAGACACATAGGAAGTAAAACTAAGCTGAATTAATATGAAATATGAACAGAAAATGAACAAGAGTTTGCTGGCACTGTCATGCTTACCTCCATTCCTTACGACCTGGATCTCATTCCATGTTAAAAATTGTGGATGTTGGAGGATGGAGAGCAAACTATTTGGGTTAGGGAAGGCAAACGTTTGAGAACCGTGGCTTTGTGACCCCTTAAGTGTGCCTCTCCAACTCAAAGTCCTTTTTCTGCAAAAATAATTTAACTCATACTTCTTGTTAAGGGCTATAAACATCTCTAACATAGTGCTATTTGCTATAGATAACATTTGGACCTAAGAATATGTCTTTTATACTTTTTGGGTTTTAGCTATTTTCTAGTTAATAAGGAGGCAACAAATAAGCTTATGTAATGTGAAATGTAATTTTACCATTTTTGTTCAGACCACGAGGGCAGCATGAGCTGCCATTATTATACGTTCATCTATTGTGTGATCTATTGTGCAATAGTTCATAAAATGGGGGACTCTCAGGTCCCCTTACTCAGCACTAATATTCCCATCATATAATGACTCAGATCTTACGGGTAATGGAAGTTCATGAAGGCAACCTCTGGCCCACAGCACCCAAGGGGAACGGGCCAGAGCAGTGTCAGTTAAGCCGACCAGAGTTTCTGCACCTCATAAAAGCTTTAATGGCACAGCTGACCCCTGATCAGCCCAACAGTGACTCACTTTTTCTTGCAACAATCTAGGTCAGGAGTAAAGTGGCAGAGAAGAAAAAGTGATAGAAGAAGATGAAAGATAAAAACCACTGCGGGAGACCTGAGGTGGGAAGTACAGGTAATGCAACAAGACGAGAAACCCATAACAGCAAACTACCATGTCTCTAAACAAATACATACAATTAACAATTGGACAACAACAAAAAACCTCTCACATAAATCCCCACAGGATTTGCATCCATCCTCTTTTCAACTTCCCTGCTTGTTGCTGGTGAATATATACGTCACTGAAAATGCATGAGATAATGTGCATTTTCATTTGGAAAAGACAGTGAATGACTTCACTGCTATGCGTTTAACAGCTTTTTGGTTGAAAGTGGACATCTGTGATTGAGAGGAATAAAATCTATCAGGTTTTGGATGCAGGATTGGATTGTTTTTAGTAAAAACACATGCAGAGGACATTTCATTAGGAACATCTGAGCCAATCACATGGCAGCAATACAATGTGGTTCGGCATACAGACACCTTTTCAGGCTGCTGTTGTTGTGGTATTCACATGGTATTCCAGAATGTTTTCCTAATTATTCGTAAAACAAGCTGGGATGTAAATAAATAACAAACCCTTCATGTCCCTCCAACTCTCAGACGGCTCAAAAGGTTCATAATATATGGGAGTTAAATCATAGTGAGCAAACAAGCAGGAGCAATGATGCGGAACATTTTGCACTGACTTGCATAAATTAAAAATGAAAAACAGCTCAGGACGCAGATAACATTTGTTCACAGATGTTCATACATGAGTTCATACATGAATGTCACAAGGACGGGTCAGACCTTTCAACAAAGGGAACTTTATCTGCTCAGTTTAGACTCACTGACACATCTGAATATGAGAGAATGAGAACACGTCTGCAGATACCTTTTCAGAAGAGCATGGATGCGTTTCAGGATACAAGGAACAATGTATCAGATTGTTTGGTAAACCATCACAGGGCGTTCAGAGCATCAGATGGCGTCTGGGCACTAGAGAATTCTCATGTCTCTCTTTCCCCTCATAGACAGTGCTCTGTTCCCTCCGCTTATCTGATCCCTACCAGGGAATAGCAGAGCATGTAAGGGGCAGTTAGGGTGGGAGACACCAATAACCAGGGTCGGCTTCCTCTGCTGTGGCTGTCAAAATGACATCTGTCATCACCACACAGTTCACATCAGGTCCAGCCACCTCGGCCTAAATCACAAACCAGCCTAAAACCAAGAAGCCGATCTCCATTTTGGGAATTCAGAACCATTATCAACAAAGGACGACCTGTCACAATCTGATTGGACATTTCTGCCCACCATTCTCTGCAAAACAATAGCAGCGTGTCACTGTAGGGAATTATCTCCAAAGAGTCAAATCGCATGACACAGTGCCAAGCTATGGCATCCTTCAGTGGACTTTTCAGATGTGGAATTCAGCTCTGTCTTATCAGTGAGCCTGATCTGGTGCTCTGCAGCTCAGAGGCATCTGGGTATCTGCTGTCTCTGTCACAGTGAGAGCTGTCGGACAGTGACCGCATTGTCGAGGGAGAGAAACCTAGAAGTCTGAGAGGCAGAAGTCTGGCATGAAACTGTGTCTTTGTTCGCATGCGTCCTCATGAGGACCAACAGAGCAGCGTTAAAAACTAAAGCCAATCTGTTGGAGAGATGATGAAGTGACAGCAGTTTAAAGTCTCAGCCTGGGACTTGTCGTAAACTTGTTAAAAATTCACCTCCCAAAAGTGTCTGGGCGTTTTTGTTTTACATAATATTCTGGCCTTTGCAAACTCTTGGGCATTGTTTTGTCAGACCTTTTTATACACTCCTTTTTATACACTAAATACATGCAGATGAGGCTCAGGGGAAAGTGGGAGATAACCACCACAGACAAACAGCACATGTCAAAGTAACGCAGAGAAATAGAGGAGCGCTTGACTGCTCTCTGCTGCTCCTCTGCAATCATAGCAGGAGTTCTGCCTCTATGTCTGAATTTTATATCAGCCAGCATGCTGTCATTAGTACCGGTCATGGGGGCCAACTTCTTAAAATACAAAACATCATTTTAAGAGGGGGGTCATGATAAGTATAATGTGGTAACAGTTCATACTATGATGTCATCCTATCTGTAACATTTGATAAAATAAATCACACAGTTGAGGGAGAAACGCAGCAAAACTACCGTGTAAAAAAGTTAAGCCTTGAATTGTAAACTCTACCAGTAATTAAGGTGATATTGTCAAAATGCATTTAAATAAGAAAAGTATATGTGCTGCTAGTAGGAAAAAAACACACCCTCTGACTGGTATATTAGGCGTTATTAAACAGTGTTGTAGGTGGTCAAACTGAGCTAGTGTTAGATACTTTAGTCCAGCAGCTCTTTGTATGGAGGACCAAAACTGACATAATTAAAAATAAAAACAAAATATATACTATACAGATATATTTCTGCTTTTAGTTCTAATTATGTCAGTTTTGGTCCTCCATACTTTGGACTAATCATAATTAAGTGTTTATTGGGGGCGATTGGATATTTTTAATTTATTAACTCTATGCACTTATATAAAAAAATGAGTGAAAAACATAGGAGGAAAATGTTTACATTTGGCTTTACTCTCTGTATAAAAAGCTATTAAGATTAATACTCCCATTACCACTACTGGTTAGCTACAAGTTCCCAAGTGGTGTTTTTTTTTTAAACTTTATTTTTATATAGTTTTATGGTCTTACAAAGGTAAACACAGCATAGGAATTGAATAACGTATAGAACATAGAACAGATAGGTCACCGAGGGAGAGAGAGAGTAGTTTGTCACGAAAAAAAGAAAAAGATATTAAAAAATTAAAGAAGAGTAGGCAAATGATGTTCCCAATGGTACCGGGTTACAGTAAAACTTGTTGAGGTCCCGCGAGGAGTGAATGGGGTTTTATTATGGACGAATCTGCTAAGAACAAGGGGACCCCTTTGTAAAACATTCGGTAATGTCTTATTATCTGACATCAAGTCACATTCATCACATAAAGTATAACAACTGAGAGAAAATAATTGGGAGGGAGGGATTACAGAAGAGGAAGAAAAAAAAAGGGAAAAGAGAAAACAGATAAATAATTATTAATTATTATTAATTATTTTATTATTAATTATTACATTTGCATATATTAATCATGTTGACCAGTATTTTTCGACCTTGTTGCTTTGGAGTCTTAGAGAGAAGGTAAGCGTTTCCATATCGCATATTTCTTTTACAGTGGCAGACCATTCTTTCAGTGTTGGTGGGCTCCCATTAAGCCATTTCCTTGTTATTGCTTTTTTCCCTGCTATCAGCAGTATTTTCTATTATTTATTTATTTATCTGAAGGGTTAAGTTCAGTTGGTAGATTACATAAATATATAGTTTGGAAGTTGAAGTCAATTACCAAGTGGTGTTTCTAATGGTACATTAGTGCAAATTATTAGGATATGATTTAAATTAGGTTAATTAACTGAACTTTATGTTTAGGTCCTGAATGTTTGCAGGCCGCGGTTCCTTCCACCACACTGTTTGGTTCACTAGCTGCCCACCAGAGGGCAGTGTTAGCTTTCCTCTCATATGACAGACACATAGCTACAGTATTTGGAGTGAAGCTGGCGGAGGATGTTTTTCTAACTTCTGGTATAATTACGTTTGTACATTATTCTTCTTTCTTTCTTTCTTTCTTTCTTTCTTTCTTTCTTTCTTTCTTTCTTTCTTTCTTTCTTTCTTTCTTTCTTTCTTTCTTTCTTTCTTTCTTTCTTTCTTTCTTTCTTTC
>VUQK01033180.1:52021-72775 GCA_015106715.1 Bujurquina vittata
AATGCAATGATGTCAAACAAACGTGCACTGAAAAATCTGTATAACTACCAGCAAAACTACTCTTTCTTTCTTTCTTTCTTTCTTTCTTTCTTTCTTTCTTTCTTTCTTTCTTTCTTTCTTTCTTTCTTTCTTTCTTTCTTTCTTTCTTTCTTTCTTTCTTTCTTTCTCATCTTAGATCATATTTGGAGATCCCTCCAAATAAGTGAAGTCAGTACGTTAGATCCCCTCTTTAAGGTTGAAATGCACAGGGATGAATGCTGGTTATTGTGTTCTCTGTAGATCAGTCAAATAGTGTGAAACCATTGACTGTATATAAAAGATGTATAGCGACAATAGAAGTGTCTGAAACCAGAGTCTTGCTGAAGTCTAATTGTATAGAAGTGTGAATAGGAACAACAAATTAGTAATTAATTAGATGTTTCAAATGGTAGCTTTAAGGCTTTCCATATATATATATATATATATATATATACTACTAAAAAAGAGGATCTCTTTGGATCTCAAGATCTGACTAGTCCATTTTGCCGAAGTTTCATGGCAACAACTTGAAATGTTCCTCAGCATTTTTTTGTGGCCCCCATGCACTTGTATGCATGCCTAAAAACAGGGACATTTTCCAGGGCATCACTGAGCTCCTGGAAAGTCTGAGGTACATGTATGGGTCCTGCTGATTGGTTAAGGACCTTCTACGGCCCTGTCCAGCTCTCCTAGATGCGTCCTGGAATTGCCTCCATGGCCTTGAGACTGTGCTGGGAGACAGCAAACCTTCTGGCAATGGTATATATTGATGGGCCCTCCTGGAGGAGTCGGAACATCTGTGCAACCTGTAGGGTCCAGGTATGGCCTCATGCTACAGTACCAGTAGTGACATTGACCCTAGCCAAATGAAAATCTAGTGAAAAACAGTCAGAAAAGATAAAGATGTTTTTTTGAGCAGTGTACACCTATCAAGCATTACATTATGACCACTGAGGGGGAAGTAAATAACACTGATTATGGCACCTGTTAGTGGGTGGGATATGTTAGAGACCAATAAACATTTGGTCCACAGAGTTGATGCGCTAGAAGCAGAAAAAATAGGCAAGCATAAGGATTTGAGCGACTTTGACAAGGGCCCACTGATTTTAAAAACCTCATGTGTATAAGAAGTACAGCCCTTGAGTGAAAGCAGTAACTGGCCATGTATGACAGTATTTAAATCTTTAATGCATTATATCAGCTACCGGGTATTACAAATGATCTTTCTTCAATATACATATGATTCATCTGAGAAAAATATTAGCACATATTACAGTCAAATTAAATCTGGCAGTCAGCATCCTCATTCATATTATTTGCCCTAGATCACTTATAAATATTTAGTGGATTCTGCAAAAGGTCAATAATAATAAAAAAAAATTATTTCTTGCCATCATTGTTTTTGATTTTTTGAAATTTAACACTATTTTATTTCTGAAGTTACACTATTATGGTAAATTTCACTATTATACACTGTTTACAGGTAATTAGTAATGAAACATGTGTGTATTCTGCAGTATTTAGGTAGGTATGCCTTTCTAACCGGCATGCCAATAAATCGATGCGCACCATATCTGTTAATCATTGCCATAATTTCTTGTTTGGTGTAACGTCATTGGTCTGAATCTGATGCCAGACAGAGGAAGGGACGATAAACGCAAAAGCAAACAGCAGAGCTGCGGAAAGAACAGATTTCCAGTCAATTGTACAAATGAAGTTGTCTTAGATTTTAGCTGATATGTAAGCTTTGCTAACAGGGCAAAAAAAAAATTGTATTCCATGTGAATTTCTCTTTTCCTCTCAGCAAGGACAAACTCTGATCACTGATATTTCATCTCTAGGCACCTGCTCGAGGGAGCCAGGAAACTGACGCTTTTCTCACCCTACCATTCTTAATGAAGTCATCCAATGACAAAAAGACAGAGTTAGGATCCCCTTGAGCCCTAATGGCTCTATCAATGGCTGCATACTACTGCATTAAAAAGAGAAAATCTCACTAGAGGAAGCCTATTTAAACCCCGGAGGGCCTAGAAAGCGAGCTCTCTGCATTCTTATTCCAATGCAATACAATTCAAGTGTCTTGGAAAGTGTCACCAAATGGCACTGCTGGGATTTTTCGAAACACGAGTTCACACCCCACAAGGATGGGTGCTAAGCTGGTGCTAATTGAGCGCATGTAACACAGATGCTCTCCTCGGGGTTAGGGGGAAAGCAGAGTGTAATGACGCAGGCTCTTTCCCACATTTTCTCAAAACAATCTCCACTTGTTTGAAACATGCTATGCACACTCGTTTTGCTGAGATGAGAAATAAGAGCTGATTGCACACGGATTAACAGATGAATCCAATTTTATTACCATCAAAGTCATCAAGTCAGTCAAGGAGTACAGTACAGAGCTCACAAATGCAGGACAGGACCTACAGATGACCACTGGTCCTGGCAACATCACATCT
The DNA here is from genome assembly GCA_015106715.1 of Bujurquina vittata. NCBI lineage: Eukaryota > Metazoa > Chordata > Actinopteri > Cichliformes > Cichlidae > Bujurquina > Bujurquina vittata. The sequence continues at coordinate 54,493 of VUQK01033180.1, forward strand.
ACAAATACACCTGTAAGTGCATGGCAAAATGACCAGACATGGGATATTAAGTACAGGGTTCATGAATATGTATTGGAAAAAAGCATTGCTTCAAACTGTGCAACAGTATATGAACAGTATTTATTTGCCATCTAAACAAGAGAACACACTACATGAAATAATTTATTCACATTAAAAAAAAAACCTTCTGATATCGTTCTGGTTATCTTCCTGAAGATGAAATGTTCATCCTGAACAATGCAATGTAATAAGATGGTGATATAATTTGAACGACGTGTCGACTAATCTACTTTAAACACATTCGAAAGAGACATTTATGAGGAAAAGACTGAAACAATAAGAGTCAAACTGCAGTTTCTACAGTAAATCAGTTATTTTCCTTCCCCTTTAATTTCAAATGGAGAATTATATAGTTTCATATCATTGACAGGTGTGCACAGTAAATACTCTTGACAACAGAGTGTGGGGGGAAATCAGACAAACTGGCTGTGCAAAAGCCACAACGTACTACACTTTAATCAAATCACTGGACTGACAAAGTGGCTTCTGTCTTCAAGTGGCCAGAGAATAAAACCCATGTTTTGGTGTGTTTTCACAAAAAAATACCCTATGGGAGCTTACAGTCCACCCACAAACACACACATATATTTGACAGCAGCCATATGTCAGTGGTTATGTGGGTCAGTGGCCCCAATGGGCCTGACAGCTGGCAAGGACTATAGACTTCTACTTACAGGTATGTGGACTGTATCGAAAGGACACCAGGAATCACAGTTTCTGCAGCCAGTGGAATATTGCTCTAACTCCTCTAGAGTGATTACAGAGGTTTCCTTCTGTAGCTCATTATTAATACTCAAGGGGACCAGCGATAAGAAAGGACAGATTGTTATTACTGTTTATCAAGTATGAGCTAAAAAATTATAAATAAATAAGAAAAGACTATACGAGCCGAGGGGAAAAAAAAACAGAAAAAAAGCAACTTGATCATGAACACAAGGATTTGAATAAATAAACAATAGAAATAGTAAAAAAAATGTAAACGCGGTTGCACATCTCAGTACAATACAGGTCAACAAAGAGTAAGTGATGACACCCTAATTACAACAGATTCATGACAGCACATGAAGTATTTGAGTCAATATATCAATACAAATGTTATCATCAAATCAAAGATGACATGATGTGATGACGCCGTCAGAAAAAAGAAAAGCTACAAAATAATTTGGATGCATAGAACTGCTATGTAATGAAAACTGTTGTTGTTGTTTTTTTTTTTGTTTGTTTTGTCATATAACTCACATTAACAGCGGGGGCGGAGAAGGAACAGTAGTACCGGACAGGATAAAGTACAGCACGCGTTTGAAAAGCACATCAGCCTCGACATGGCTTGTGGCAAGACGCGAGAACGCTGTGGCCTACGATAAGACAAAGCTGGCTGTAGCACATCTTTATCCGCCAAGTGGGTGTAAAATGCACAGCAGAAGTGAGAAAGCATGCTGTTTTGGCTACTTCTACAAAGGTCTCTATGTACAGAATCTTTACACTTACAGCTATGAGGTTCTTTCCTGAGCAGGAACTTAGCAAAGAAACATAGTGTCTGTGTGTGCTTATGTGTGAAGCTGCCTCGGTCTAAATGCAATACTGGCTTTAAAAACTCCCAGTCGCTAATCTCAGCATTGTTTAAAACACATTAACTGGTTAGTTGAGAATATAAGAGATTGTAAAGATAATCGTATGTGCCAAGTGAAAGAAATACATGTTGTTTTCTTCAGGTGCGAATATTAAGGTGCATGGTAAAACCTTTCAGAAGCAAAACTTTTTTACTGATTCTCTGAATATATACTGGAATTGGGAGAGGTTTCCCAGGTTGGCTCATTAAAAAGGAATCAAAGCTGCTTTCAGCACAATTATGTCTTCTATTATTCTCTTATCACTGAGAAGAATTCGAAAGAAAACCTTAGCTGTAAGCCATAGCTTGACAGCAAATTGTTTTACCCCTAAAACTAAAGAATGAGAAGTTGTTGTTTATATTATTTGATGCACACTGGAGAGTCGGGGTGAAAAAAGCATCATACATGGTAAAAAAAAAAACAAAACAAAACAAAAGCAAAGGCAACGCAGCAGTCAGGCTCAGGAAAGGTAGCACACAGCTTCCATGAGATGAAACTAATGCTGCGAGTGAAAGAGAAGCAGAGTCAGTGTCACCATGCTAGCAGCTAATGTACAGTGTGCAGGAGTTGGCGGGGACTGCAGAAGTCAAACAGGGGAGGGGGGTGGGAGGTTGCTTTTAACCCTGCTCATCACCAGCCTCGGCAGGGAGGTTGCTTTTAACCCTGCTCATCACCAGCCTCGGCAGGTGTGTGAAGAGCAGCTGAAGCTTCACCGTTGCAACGCGATGTGGGCTCCTCCCCCTGCGGAGCCCGGCTGGGCTGCTGCTGGTCATCGGCGGAGGCTGCCACCCCGGCCGAGGCCTCCGCTGCCAGCGGGCTTTTCTCCGCTCCAGCGGGGAGCTCTGTGACCGGAGCGGTTGAACCCTCAGGCACAATGGCAGATGAAGGTGCAGGAGGGTCGGTGGCAGCCTGGGGGGCTGTGGAGTCTGCTGGGGCGCCGGCTGCAGGGTTTGTTGCCTTTGCGTCACTGTGTTCAGGTGCTCTCAGTCTCTTCATGATAGTGGTGACCCGAACAGCTTTCTGTGGGAGAACAAACATCAAACTGAACTCAAATTGGTGCTACAACCCCAAAACGTGCTCAGAGAACAACTCACAGATACACAACTTTGTACAGTGCTGCTGCGTATCCTTGTTCAAAGACAAGGAAATACAGTTGTTGTTGAACTTTTTGAAAAAAGCTTCCGGAAGCTGAGAACAAAAGGCCTTACCTTCCATTTAGCTCTGGCAAAGTTCTTTTCTATTTGTGCACACACATTTTCCTTGATGTTCTTATCTGAGGCTGCACCACCAGAGATCCTGTTGTACAAAATAGGAAAAACGCAACTTCACAATAGAGATCTATGCTATCCCTATCTGTGTATGCCACGGGCTGCTACACACAGTATTACTCAATTTGTTGCCTGTTTTATCAGTTGGTAAACTTGTCCAAGGATCATTCTGATTGTTTTTAACTTCATCGTTTTTCTTCAGGAGTTTGGCACTGACGTCTGTGAACTACAACTAAGCAGGCTGTCCAAATCAAGGTCAAGTAAGTAGTTACTACAACATGAGTTAACTGATGTTCCTTTGCATGATTCCAGCAAGGAAAAAATGTACTTTTGAGAAGCCTTTCAGATCGAAATAATTAAGAGTAATCAGAGTCGTGTGATTTAAGGGCAGAATTTATTAAAGCTCGGCTGCATACCATTCATGGTTTATAGCCTCCTGGGCTGTCAGTCTCTGGTCTTGATCCACCTCCATCAAACGTGCAACCAGACTCTTAGCTGTCAGAGAAAAATATCATACAGAAGAAACTCAACAAAGAGCAGGTTTATTCCCCTGATAGACGAGAGCATAGCATAAAGATGACGTATTTGAACACGCCAGAGGAAAGAAGAGGAGAAAACTCTCCACATCGGAAATGTTTACAGAGTAAGTTGTCGGTGTTTCTTCACAACGTTGTCTTCATCCTAAAAGTACCTGAATCAGAGATGTCATCCCAGTACGGAGAGTCAAACTCATAATCTCCTGCTAGGATCTTTCTGAACAAGTTCTTGTCATGGTTTTCATAATCATCATCATCAGTTTCATCGTAGAAAGGAGGGTTGCCTGACAGCCTGATATAAGATAGAGGGGAAAAAAGAGGAATAAAAAATCAAATAAAAAAATCACCCCATATTTAAACCAACCTATGCTGTCACAGAACGTAATAAATCAGGCAGCTTTCAATATGTGACCAAGAATAAGCTTCTCTTATTAACTCTCATGATCATAACTTACAAAATATACGTGATGACACCTGTTGCCCAGCAGTCCACAGGTCTGCCGTATCGCTGTCTGCCAACTACCTCTGGAGCTGCACAAGAAGAACCGATATTCATTACATTTCTGCACGTCTGTAAGACACAGCAAGCGCTGACATAACATTGTCTCATTTGCATGTTGTGAAATTCAATATTCTCACCCAGATACTCTGGTGTCCCACAGGGTTCTTTGATTAGTCCGTTCTCCAGCTTGGCAAGATGGAAGTCACTGATGACTATTTTTGAGTTCTTCAGGCGGTTGTAGTAAACCAAATTCTCCAACTGTGAAAAGTGGCATTTTGCAGCTGATGTAATATTCATATTTAGGGCTTTTTTTTTTTTATGTTGCAGAGTTAACATTTCCGCTGCTTTCAAAACAAAAATAACAAGACTTAAAACACATAAAAGTTTAATTATGTATTAGCATTTCAGCTCTACTTAGTTTTCAAGGCATTTGTCACTGACACACATTTAAATGTCAGCACTCATACAGCAGCCACCCTTCTCTAATTGTCTCAAATTTGCATACTAATGAGTCACTGTGAGACATGCTAATGCTCTGACATTAGCATGTAGCTCTAGCATGCTACTATAGGGACCATGCTATCATAAGTTTGGCACGGTCACAATATTTAGGTGTGCTAGTTTAAGATGTCTACACCGTTTTGGAGGTATTTGGTCAGAAACTAAAAACTAAAACTGAACAAATTCTAATTTTGACCTGATGACAGTGCAGTCAGAATCAACATGAAAACAATATAAATAAATACTAGTAACAGAATAAAACAATAAAAGCTTTACCGTAATAATAATAAAAGACAACCAAAAAGCAACAACACATGAAGTCAAATGAATAAAAATACTCAAATTATTTAAAAGAAGTAATTGATTCTGAAATCCTGAGTTCCTAAGCTGTATCTATCACGTGAAGGTCGCTGTTTCTGCTTGAACTCTGCTTGTATGTTGTGAAAGCCATGCATAATGCGCGACGTGTAGTGGTTTGTCTCTTTAGAAAACAAATCTGAAATTCCTAACCTTTACAGTGTAATGAGATTATAATGTATTTAATCTTTCTGGATGGGAGGTGGCTGCAGAGGTTTGTATACTTATTTCTAAGCTGAGGTTGGCTGTTGAGAAAACAGGTAACAGTGCAGAACTGTGTTTTATAGCGGTTTGCAGGTGAAAGGTCATGTAGCCATGGCGTGTTTTAAAAATTATATTCTTTGTAGGATACTCTTTTAATAACTCCATACAGTAATGGTGCTTCGATTACTCCAGACTTGATTGCCTTCACTACTGAAGCATATTACCTTGAGATTTCTGTGAACGATATGCAGTGAGTGGAGGTAGGCCACAGCCTCCAACACTTGGCGCACCACATTGCTGGTGTCCCGCTCTGAGTAGTATCCTTGATCAAGGATCCAGTCAAACACCTCTCTGCCTGTTGCACTGTGGAAGTTGTTGAAAACCAGGAATGCATTTTATTATTAGTATTGAAAAGTTTAAGAAATCATTTAAAGTTACCAAAAACCTTTCGGTCATTCTTTCTGCTTCTATTTCTCGCTACTATTCAGAAAAGAGCCAAAAAAAAAAAGAAAAAACGAGAGCGATCTCTATAATTTAATTATTAAATTTAAATGACATCAATCCAATTAATTTTTTTCCTTAAGAATACATAAAAGATTTCCTTATAAGCCAAAATTCCTTAAGTCGGAAAACAAGTATCCCATGTTTTGTAATGACTGGAAGTCAGAGCTGTTCTTATATCTGGGTGCATTCACAGATTCAACGGAAGCAGTTCCAGTAAAGTAACGGCCGAGACAAGCAGGGAGCTTTTCCCTCGGCTCATCAGACGTCAGAACTCACAGTTCAAGGAAGAGGAAGTACTCTTTTTTGGTCTCAAAAACATCCACCAGTTGGAGAATATTGGGATGCTTCACCCTGAAAAGATGTCAGAAAACACAAGAAGAGAATGAAGTCAAATATCATTCATCCTTTTAGAGGGCTGATGTAAATACCTGTTTTAATGCACATGGAATCTGAGAGAGGAAGCAGCTAGAAAGAAAACGGAATACAATTGCGAGACATTTAAATTCACATAGATAGTCAAGTAGGCAAAACATGAGAACTAACTACACCTTCAACAATCACAGCATCACGGAGGAAACGTCATGCTTCAGTATTGTTCTAGCCTGAAAATTCACAAGGAAGTTGACAAAATAGCCTCCTTCTTGTCTTCATGATCATTTTCCCATAGTACTGCCTGTGAAAGTGTGCTACAGACTCCGTCTTTAATTGCTTCCTCATTCATTCCAAACTCAAAGTTTGTTCTGTGAATGGAAAATTGCGATTCAGAACATTTCTGAATGATTTTCACTGTGCATCACCCCCTGACAGGTGTAGTGTTTCGTAACAATAGTTTGCATGTCTGCATCAGAATCCAGAGAGAAGCTGTGAAGGAGCTGTGTTACATACATTAAATGTTCTTTTTCAAATTCAGATGCTGAATAAAAGGCAGTAAGTAGATGTGGTCAAGCAGATAGCAAACTGGGAGAGATTCTTGCCACAAAGTACCTTGGTTTACAGTACCAGTACCTGTGGACTATAGCATTGTTTCTTTCCAACCAGTAAGTGGTTATTTTGCAATCAGCGGCTCGTAGATGTTTGCGAGCTGAATGCATTTGTCTACACTTTTGATAGGCACTATTTTTCTGTCTTTGTTTAGGACTGGAACATTTAGTTTAGTATTAAACAAGTGGCAAATGATAGCAAAAATATTTCTGTCTCTATGACTGTGCAAATGTATAACTCATCCCTTTAAATATTATTAAGGCTTAAAGTTGTTCATAATTACAGGGGTCAGCCCTTCCAATGTGTGCTGTGTGGCTTCATCTTGCTTAGTTTTAGTCAAAGTTATAGTCAAAGATACTAATGCATATGCTTTGAGCAATTGAGGTAAGCATTTTTAAGGCTGTATTTCACTAGGGTAAAAAAACATATTATTTAAAATCAAAGTGGATTATGCACCTTGCTAACACTAGCTCATGATGGTTATGCCTATCTTTCATATACAGTCTGCTACTATAACAGTCTCTCTACAGTTTTACAGCCTTTTGTCCTGTCTCTCTTTGCTCTCTTCTTTCCCCTCTCATCCCCAGCTGGTTGCAGAGGATGGCTGTCCATCCCTGAGCCTGGTTTTCCCAGAGGTTTCTTCCTGTTGAAAGGGAGTTTTTCCTTCCCACTGTCGGCAAGTGCTTGCTCATAGCGGGTCGTGTGATTGTTGGGGTTTATTTCATTTCTTTTTGGGTCTTTACATTACAATATTAAGCATGCTCACTTGAAGTTGAGAAAAGATTTTGTTGAGGGCTGGCCACTTTGCATCTCCAGTGTTTTGCGTGTTTTTGTTCTGTTTTTTTTTTCACGCGCTTTAAGTTGCCAAATGTGATTTACATTCTGTGGTCTCTGGCTGCCACACCACTAGGATTTGCTTCCTGTGTGAATGCAGCTGAAGTGCGCGTCACCCTGTAACTTCTAAGTTTCCATTTCAGACTTGTGAAAGTTGCATTATGCACCAGGATTAGATCTCACCTGTGTTAAACTATGAGTGTGTGTGCACAAATGAAAAATACACACAGAATGCATTATTTAAAGGAGGGGGAACTTTAGGTTGGGGGCATTCACAGTAGCACCAAAACATGAAATTAAACAAGAAGGAGCTAAACTGACAGTACATACAAATGGAAGTGATATTTTCATCTTTAGTAATAATTTTAAAAAAATGAAAGCTTGAATGATTAATCTTTTCTTTTCATTCTTTGCTTGTCTAATGCCTGCCAGAATTTGTATTTTAAAATGTAATTTGATGTTTTGCCAGCAATTGTTCACAAACTTTGATGCTGTCATCTTAATGCACAACCCCCCCACCCCCGATGACTAGAACATGAAAAGTGGATGCAGTGCGCATCCCTGTTATTGAGTTGTCCAATGTCTAATTTTCAAAGGAATAATGTGTGTTTTGAAAGGTTCCTTATTAAAAATAAAAAAAAAAAAGCATCTTTATGTTAATCTCACTCTGCTGCTTAGCTTCCTGTCAGCGACAAATTATTTGATAAGACTCAGGTTATGCTAATGTGGGCTTTACAGATCATCAGAGAGAAGCTGAGGGAAAATCTCTGACAATAATGACAAAAAAAGTGGCTGTGTCATTAACTCGGCAGATTGAAGTTCAGTTTTCTGCTTTTTTTTAAGAGCACTGAGCTGTATCTTCGCCTTCACAAATAGATGTTTTCTGTGAAATAATTAGATTAAATTCAAAGAGAGAGTCACGTTGCAAAATTAATCATATAAATAACTCACATCTTCAAGATGGCAATCTCGTTTTTTGCAGCCTTACGGACTTTCCTCCCATCCTTTTTCAGGAACTTTTTACACGTGTACATCTTCATTGTGGTTCTGTCCTTGGCCCTGAATATCTCACAGAACTCTTCCCTGAAAATAAGGATGTCATGGCACTTCAGTTTCTCTAGTACAACAAAAAGAAATAAAGCATAATTCAAGTGCATGTATAAGGACCTGCTGAGATACTTACGATTTAACGATCTGACCCAGATCATATTTATCTGTCACGTCTGAAGGACTGTGGTAATCCTTCTTTTCCCCGATTGTTAAACAGCCAAATGGCATGGCCACTCCTGACCTGTGGTAGGAAAGACAGAATGGCATAAATAAGAATAATAGATAAAGATAAAATAGATAAAATCATTTTCGTTTATCAGGTTGTTCCAACTGCTGCTAATTTATTTCCTCACACTGAGCCATAATCTTACAATGGATGATGACTTGGCCACGATGTATCCCTCCCTGAGCCATAAAAAAAAGACTCCAGCAGTGCTGAGAAAGCCTTTCCAAAGTGTGAGCACTACAGAGCCACCAGAGGAAACTTGCTAAACAGAGCTTTCATGATCCAGCATTAATAAGAACAAAGCCGTAGACATATCTGATGCACAGTCTTACACAGTTACATCTTAAAATTTAGAAAAGTCTGGACTGAATGTACCAGCACTTTTCCATGGGCTGAAACTTACAAACCACAGGGGTCAGGGAGCAGTAGAAGCAGCGGCTAATAGGAACAGAGAGTCCAACGACGTGATCACAGCAGCAACTGAAGTAGAGAGCCAGCAATTGCAAGCAGAGCACCGTGGAACTTGCAAAAGGTGTTGAAGTAACTGAAATATTTTAAGAGCTCTGAATTAACACATGAACACCTACTGTAATTGCGGTGTAGTCTTTCTGCGACTCTCTTTGAGATTGCAGAGTCAAATTTCAGACCAGTTAGCACTTTTCTTTGTACCAGTGTTCTGTCAGGCCAAGCGAGGCAAGCAGTGCTTGCCCAGTGAAATCAAAAAATAGAGATAAATTAAAACCTACTAAAGTTAAAGCAGTCTCTGTCCTTGCATCTCAAACAGCTTTTTGTCATAAAGCATTTGTTTGTATTCATCCTTTAAATTACTGCCATCTTGGAGTATTACTCTGTGATTTATCATCTTAAAAGATACGCTTTCGCTTACTAACCACCTTAGCCAGCATGTGATGTGGAGGAGTAGAGGACTGAAACATAATGTCACAGGTGTTCTATTGGATTTAGGTCAGGCAAACATGAGGGCCAGTCAATAGTATCAAGTCCTTCAATATCCAGGAACTGCCTGCATTCTCTTGCCACATGAGGCTGAACATTGTTGTTCACCGGGAGGAACCCAGCACCAGTGTAGGGTCTGACAGTGGAGCCAAGGATTTCATCCTGATACCCAATGTTTTTGCGCACCCTGTAGACGTCTGTGTGTCCCTCCATGGATATGCCTCCAAGACCATCTCTGATCCACCACCAAACCAGTCATGCTAAACAATGTTCCAGGCAGCATAATGTTCTCAATGGCTTCTCCAGACCCTTTCACATCTGTCACATTTGCTCAGATCTGGTCTCATCTGTGGGAAGCACAGGGCGCCAGTGGTGGACCTGCCAATTCTGGTATTCTATGGCAAATGCCAATCAGGCTCCACAGTGCTGGGCAGTGAGCACAGGGCCCACTAAAGAATGTCAGGCCCTCCCGTTAACCTCATGAAGTCTTTCTGATTTTTTGGTCAGAGACATTCATACCAGCGGCCTGCTGGAGGTAATTCTGTAGCTCTGGCAGTGCTCACCCTGTTCCTTCTTTCACAAAGGAGCAGACACCACTCCTGCTGATGGGTTAATGACCTTCTATGGCCCTGCCCAGCTCCCCTAGAGTAACTGCCTGTCTCCTGAAATCTCCGTCGTGCTCTTGAGACTGTGCTGGGAGAACACAGCAAACCTTCTGGCAATGGCCCGTATTGCATCCTTAAGGAGTTGGACTACCTGTGCAGCCTCTGTAGGGTCCAGGGAACACCTCATGCTTGTGACACTAACTAGCCAAATGCAAAACTAGTGAAAAAATAAACAGAATAGATGAGTCAGTTGACTCCACCTGTAAGACCATTCCTGTTTGGGGGGGGTACCTCATTGTTGCCCCTCTAGAGCACCTGTTGTTAATTTCATTAACACAAAAGCAGCTGAAACTGATTACTAACCCCTCTGCTACTTAACTGACCAGATCAATATCACAGCGGTTTAATTGACTTGATGCTAAACTCTGATTAAAAAGTGTTCCTTCAGGTTTCTTTGATCGGTGTATTTTATGATTCTTCAGCCAGGAAGGAATGTAGAAAGATACAACTTCACAAAGTCATGCATGTTTTAATGTGGTCCAATTTATCATTTTTTACAGTGGAGGAAGACTTTGATTTTTATTTTTATTTTTTGATCATCTGTGCTTGCCTTTATGTGAAAGTCACCACACACCACTGCGATGAATTCAAGGTTTTATTTTAAGTCAAGCTGTCATTGTTATTTTAGAGTTCAGGGGAGAAGCACAGTGATGCTTTTTCAACCTTTTGTAGTCTTCTCTCCGCACCGTAAAGTCAGGAGCACTGAACCCAAATCAAGGGACCATGACAAGCCAAGCAGTTTTTTGGATTGTCATGCTCCACTGCAGTTAGCATGTGTATTTCTGTTTACAGCCATATGCTTTTGTGCAGGTAAAAGCTAGAATCTTTTCTGTGGTCTGTGCAAAGCCACTATATCAACTGAGAAACATGCAAATTTCAAAAATTATATAAAATATTAAATAATCTATGAAGAATATGTACATTAACTGCAGGTGTAGGACAAGCTTAGGCAAGGAAGTTAATTTCATCGTTTATTAATCCACGCACTTTGTTGCCAAGCTTTGTGCTCAGTTCATATTATAATACATATATAACAGGGTGTGTGTAAACAGAGCAGACAAATAAAAAAAAATCATCATCCAGCCTTCCATCAGCTTATTATATATCTTTAAGACCCCCAGGCCTCAGCCCTAACTCTTCTCAGCAGAGCAGAATCCTTAAATAATTATAAAGCTGTAGAAAATCAAACACAAATCAAAGAGCTCAACCACAAAAGACAAAGCGGTTACACAGTAACAAATGCATTTGTTTAAAACAAATGCATTTTTGCGTGTATTGAAGTGGTTACAAAAAGGAGGTTAGGGATCATCACTTACATTACGGCTCAGAATTTTAAACCTCACGGTCTGGTGTCACATTGGCAATAATAACCTCAAGCCAGTCACTGTCATCATTGCCTTTGAAAAGAAGATAACAAAAGGATTTTTTCCAGAACGATCTGAGAACAAGCAAAGTAAAAGTGAAGAATGCTGTTTAGCGACAACACAAATATACTACAAAAGTTTTAACAATTAGATATCTGATTCAAGTCTTCCTATTCCTTTAAAAAAAAACAAAATAAAACCAAAATTGATGCCAAACGACAGCCAAAGCTTTCCAGACTTCATCAGACTGGTTGCCTCTTTTGCTCTCCACACATAATTTTACCATAATGCAACCAGAGCTTGCTCAAACAGACTGAATATTAGAACTGGAACCAAAAGTGGACCAAAAATCCAGAAAGCCTCTGTTAGAAACATTTTCCCCTTGCCTGTGGATTCTGCACATCTGCATGGCGATATCTGACTATAGAGAATAATGTCCTAAATATCTCATAAATCTTATGGAAACACAATTCAGTAGTGCTGACTTTGGCTAATTTACTATCTTAAATACCTGAGAAATGGAGACATTTAAAGAAAATAGGGCTATTAAGTAGAAGTGCTCATTGATTGGCAATATCGCCTCTAATGGTTGAGAAGCAGTGCTGAAGAATGGCTCTCTTGTATCATAATATAAATCATGAGGACATCTATGAGAATGCTCTAACATACTGAAAAATGTGATTCAATTATGTAATTTAAACCCAATGTGAGTAAACTGCTTTCTAAGAAAAATGGCCTGCGAAAACCTAAAGAAATTGGAATCAGTGAAAATGTGATTAAATGTTCCGATGGATCAAATCCTGAAAGAAAACAGCTGTGATGTGTCCTTAAAAAAGGCATCATACCCCTCATTAATACAATGCAACTACTTGGGGGCTAGCAGCACTACACTGCATCCTGCTGACTGGCCTCGCATAAATATTCTCTCCGCAGAACTGAGAATGTAAAACAAGGCAGTAATGAAAAATGGCTGCACAGCAAAAATTATACAGATGAACGTCGGGTATAAAAAAAAATATTTCCTAGCCATGAAGCAACCATCTGCACTGTCATTTTATGTGACTAATGCACACATGTAAATGAGCATAGACGTACTTGGTGATATGTAAGAAGGAAATCGTTTTTCTGCAGCTTCACAAAACTGACTCATATTCCAGTCTACATGAACAAGGCTCAGATGTGAAAACTGCTCTCACTTAACTTCCTTTTCTTAACTGAAGCACAGCACTGAGTTGTACAGTCAGTGAGAGGAGCTGACCTTTCCTGGCTCCGTATCGCTTTCTCTCACACGCAGTACATTGTATATGAATGCTTTGGTTCAGTAAAATTGTGCTGCAAAGATGAAAGAAAAGTTCTGCGGGGATGGCACTTTAAATGGTCGACATTCTGGGCAGGTTTGGCAGACAGCGAAAGGCCACAACAAGTCAGAAAAATATATTATGCTAGAAAACGTTTACATTCGGTAAGTAGCCACTGTCATGACATTTGAAGGAATATATACTGGAGAAAAAGAGAGTGAGCATGCAGTATGACGAATAGATTGCATGAAGTAAGTCAGAAAATGAACCTTTGTGGTTTTGGAAAAGCTTTTTACATCCTAACCTTTATGGTTAGCCTGCAAAGGCAGACGAAGCACAACAGAGAAAATACACAAAAATCCAACACCAGAAAACCAGATAACATGAATTTTCAAAGAACAAGTGAAGTAGGGTAAAGTAGGAAGCACTTGTTAAACATTTGACACAGAAATAGCAGAATGCTTACCATAACATATAACAGAGGCTGCATAATGGGTCCATTTGCATTGACCAGCATCAGCAGCATTCAAGCATTATCGCCCCATGTTCTGACTATTATCTGCCTTTGGGGAGCACCAGTCAATTACTCATAATGCTTTATGTGCCACTGTGTGATGAGACTCTGCCTTGGGCCCACAATGGGACACAGTGTTATATCACCAAGGAATTTCTGCTGGCAGTGTGAGGATTTACAGGACAGAAGATGGATAGTGATAAAGGTCGGAGGCTTATTAAGCAAGTGCAATACCTCCTTCAGCCAGGCGAAGCATCAGGAAATGAGACGTTTTTCCTTTTTTTGTGCTTGATGAGATCAATGAGAAACGCTTACAGCACCTGGAAAAGTCTAAATGCAGTGCTAAACGTGCACTGTGTCAACACTTTTGGAAGCAGGTAAGGGGAGTATTTTAGCTGGCACTGGGATATAATGCTAGGTTACGCCACAGGGAAGTACAAAGTTGGAATTGTTCACCTAAGGCAGTGGTTCTCAAATCCAGGCCTCGTGCCCCCCTGCCCTGCAGGTTTTAGATGTGTTCCTGATCCAACACACCTGAGTCAAATATATAAGTTATTACCAGGACTCTGGAGAACCTGACTGCATACTGAGGAGGTAATTCAGCCATTTGATTCAGGTGTGTTGGATCAGGAATACATCTAAAACCTACAGGGCAGGGGGGCACGAGGCCTGGATTTGAGAACCACTGACCTAAGGGAACCATTTTTACCATGTTTTTAGAAATATTTCACTTCATGTTTGGTTGTTGACTCTGTCTGCGGGATTCTTTCACACCCTTACTCCCGCTCTGGCTGAGTTGCTACTAAATGAGGATACACAGTAAAGATCAGATCCCATACATTGCGCTTGTGCTGACTGTAGGCCATTAGATACTTACTGAAGTGAACCCAAGCAGTGCTAAGCTTCAACAGTTATGCACAAAGTACATTTTACACAGACAACTGCTTATCTTATATAAGATCAACAGCATAACACATGATTGAAAAATGTGTCACATCTTTTTAACATTGCACATTTATCACGTGACAAATCAGGATCAAAAATACAAAAAGGCTCTTCACACCTAAGAGAAAAAAACAAGACCCCATTTTTCTTGAATTTGGTTCTGACTGTATTTATGTGATAGCAGAGGTTTCTTTGCTGGCATGAAACAAGCAGCAACCTCCAGCCAATAAATATGAACCTAATGGGAAAGTGCCAGAAAGCTGCAGTTTCACCAATGACCACTTGAGGCTGGCTCCAAAAGCGAGCCCACTGTCACAGACTTTCGTATTAAAATGTCCAAAATTACAGCATAGCAGAAATAAGCATGTTTGCAATCCAGGTAATTGTATTAAGGCTTTTCATTAATAACTAGATAGCTAGCTGCCCATCTGTCAGCCAATTGAAATCACTGAACTGAACCTTTAAGCCTTTCCCCAGGCACATGAGCTACACTATTCACTTTGCTTATGCTAGCGATGAATCGCACTGTATAAGTATGTCTATGTGAAAAGGTACTAAGGCAATTTCACTTTAAGATAGTTTAAGTTCTTCTGCATCAGCTGAAGGTATAAGTAAGCAGATGTTTGCCGACTACTTAAGTGCATAGAAAATGTGCAGTGTAAATATATGTGCAAAGGTGAATGCGGCTTGTAGTGTAAAGTGCTTTGAGTGGTCGGTAAGCACTATACAGATGTCTGTCCATTCAAATTAAGATTTAAATTCAGTGCACTCATGCATTATTATTTTCCCCCGTAGGTAGTGTGTGCCGCCCAGGCTCAACTCCCCCATTTCACCATTTCCTACATGTTTCACTGACACTGCAATCTAATCATTTACTATTAATGTTTTTCTGAAGTTTTCAGGTAACAAACATAACCAGGAGATAATAACTGGTAAAAACTTTCAGCTCTATTGTAAATACCTTGCTGTACAGTTCCATGTTGAGCCCCTTGAGAACATTACTTGAGTGTTTTGGACAAACTAGTAATTCTGTTTTGACAGGGCTCAGCTCAGCCATCTAAAATATCATCTCTTTCTCTGACAGTCGCTCTGTATCTCTCCATGTTCCTGAAGATTGGCTGGAGCCTGAGTCCAAAAAGAAGAGCCTCTCTAGCTTTTTGGAAATAAACATCCTTGACCTTCATTTTCTTTCATCCATGCTGATCTCCTGGGATTGCCCAAAAGACTGAGAGCACTTTGCCTTCAGCTAAAAAGAGAAGATAAGGTCAGAAGAGATGGGCACAGTGACAATTGTGTAAGTCTTAACAGAGCCTATTTCTGAGCAGAAAGTTTCTATTGCATGCACGGAGTGCAAGGAAACTATTCTTTTTGCAATGGAAGCAAACATAAACAGTGAAGGATAATAGAAAACACATCTGTGGGACTGCAGCAAGTCAGCTCTGAAAGCCCTTAAGTTTAGCTGTGCCAAAACACTGGAAAACTAATGGGGCTTATAAATAACACTCGGGCTACATTTAACTTTGAGTTTCAGTAAGAATTCATCATTTATTCAACTTTCAAGTAATGATTTCAAGTTTCTTTTCAAATTCCACCTTCACTGAGATTCAGACAGACTGTCAAAGAAAGACGGTGGGATCGGCTTCTCTGGGGGACATCATACAGACCCTCTGCAGTTTCTGTTATATAATCGTATTTGCAGCTTTACTACAAAAACCACTGTGCTGTTCTTCTCATTCTTGACTGACAATAAGATAATATTACTAGCAAAGTAAAGCATTTTTCCCAGTCCTAAGCAGCATCTACACACATTCAATTCAGCATTTATTAAGCTCTCTTTATAACTGACAATGATAAGAATATCAACACTTTTACCAAACCACATGTTGTCTAATCTTATGCTCTTTGTTACGCTGACTTTAAAGAGTATAAAGATATGTGCCTGCAGGATCCACTCTATTTCTGTTTATGATGATATCAAACACATGTCATATGCTGAACAACATCTCAGAGGTCACTCAGTTGCTAGATTAAAAACACAACAAGCAGCGGGGTTGTAAATCTCATCTGACACGGCTGGTTTCTGTGTGAAACATTACATAACAAATGTAAAAAGAAACGCGACTTTACTTGCAGGTGTGAAGTTCTGAAGGTGGAATAACTCAAACAACACAAACAGTGTGCAGCACTTCCTTTTCAAGCCAGGTGTGGGCACATAAAACATCAAGAAGTGCCAGTTGTGGAGGGTGAGCAGGTGTATGGATGACACAGGAAGTACACCATTAAAATGACAACAAGGCAGTTATCCATTAATGCGAAGCTGCCCATCTCTGAGTAAACTTTTATGAACAGTGGAACCAGGAGTCCAGATAATCTATCAGCGCTGAGAGGAACTGAAAGGACAGCAGACTCAGTGGAATACTGATGATATGAAATAAATCTACATCGGCAGTAAGTGACCCCAGAGGTGCCTCTGTTACTGAGGCCAAAATAATAGCTGTGACCCTGAAAAAAGGGGCAAGCCAAGATGGAGACCAATTCAAAGATATTTTACAGTATATATTTCAAGCTGCATTAATTGAATGGCATGAGTGTACTCATAAAAGAACTTCTCAGAAACTCGCTGGGGATGAGCATCAGCAACATCGTCACTCTGCCTCATTACTGCACTGCATAAGAATTATATCTTTTTTCATTTTGACTTTAAGGGAAATGGATTCTTGGAAATGTGGACCAAAAAAGTTTGCATGCTCTGTCTCTGGGGCTTTTTTACTGCACTAATTAAAATTGCACGGCGGCATATGAATCTTGCTGTTTCAACCTTTAGAGGGCTAGCAGAAGAGCGTGGACCAGAGAGCTTGCTAACAAGTGGAGAAAAGCAAGGTAATAATAGCAGAAAGGAAACACATGAAGGGACTGGAAGTTACATTACCCCACAGCATGTGTAGAGCAGGGTTAGAATAAAGATGGAGGCAAAGGTTTTCAAAAGTGGGCAAATGCACAATTGAATTAATTATTCATGGCCAGCAGTTTCCATTTTCACAGTGTGTCTCACTGGGCCTGTGGTTCGTATCTTTCTCGTATCGAGGAATCTCTGTGTCCTGGGGCGTTTGCTAAACAGTGTGCTAGGAGCAGAAGCATGACAGGGCTGGCAGTACAGTAATAATTACAAGCCTTCTCTTCTCAGCCCTCTTCTAATCCCAGTTCAGTACACAGTATTGCTTGACAGTGTCGGCATCAGCCTCACACAGGGCGGATTTCTCTAGAATCCACTATATCTCTCATTTGTTTGCCAGCATCATGGAGGAATGGAGGCTTTTCAAGGGTTTACTGAAGGCCGTGGACCCTAATCATTTCATCGCTTTTAACAAACGGCCACTAACTTTCATTCATTCAAAACAAAGCTTTGCATCTGACTCACACTGCCGCATTGTTCTCTGAATGAGAAAACTTTGCAGTGGTTTCCTCAACACAAGCGTAAGCACTCTTCTCCACTTCACTTCCTTCCCACTTCACTTCTGTCATCCTGTGCCATCACTCTCTCCCAGCCACACTTCATGGCGAAACACTTGCAGCAAACAGCAACAACACAGGTCTAACCTTGCACCTTAAAAGAGTTGCAAGACAGAGTACAGTTGCTCTAATGTATGTGTCACATACAGCAAAGAGTCATGGTGTTATAGTCGATGTATTGCCAGCTTTTCCAGGACCAGCAGACCACCCTTTTTATACCTGCTAGCCACAATAACATAATTTTTTATGATGTGCTTTTTATGCTAATACTGGAGCATAAGAAGCACATCCTTAATTACTGTAATCAGGATAGATCACCGATTTTGTCTAATATATATATGTCTAATATATATATATTGTCTAATATTGTCTAATATATATATATATATATATATATATA
>VUQK01033183.1:7253-31386 GCA_015106715.1 Bujurquina vittata
GAAAAACACGCAATGGAACACCATCAGTCATGGACTGGCCTCTCCAGAGGCTGGACATCAACATAATTGAAGCAGCGTGGGATCATCTTGGCAGAGAACGTAACAGAAGGCAGCCGACATCCAAAGAAGAGGTTTGAATGTGCTTCAAGAAGCCTGGAGAACTATTCCTGAAGTCTACTTAAAGAAAGGACAAGAAAGCTGCCTCAGAGAGTTCAGTGTGTGTTGAAGAATAAAGGTGGTCATATCAAATATTAACTTTCAAGCTGGTAAGAACTGTACAACCTCTGTTGTACAGATTAGTTGGCCCATCAGGGAGGTCAGACTTGCAGACAGCCACAAATGGAGCTATAAGGGTGAACATTAAGTGTAGGAAGCTTTACGGGAACCTGTAAAGGTGTTATTTTTTAAGAGGCATTCATGGTGATTGCGATATGGTAATGTGCTGTTATTGTCCTTTTCAATCAGATGATGACACTGCCAGCCAAGGAAAAAGCGAGAGCATGGTGGAGAACTCGGGGAGGAGCTTGCACATGGAGCTCATCAAGGTATGAGGGAATGATAGATAATGAGTTAAGCTGAGTTAATTGGGCCAGGTTTACTAAGTGGGTCAAATTAGTGCAAGGCTGGAAAAATGTGCTGAAGAGAGTGGAAAGTTCTGTGGCTAACAGTGCACTAATTTATGAACAAAGATGCAGCCGGTTCATTTCAGTAATGATCAGCAGATTCTACACAGGGCCACTCTCTGCAAATAGCAGGGCAGTTCAGGTCAAGGAGCGGCAGCTGAAGGAGACTCGGTATGTTTTCATATAAAGGTGAACTCCTCTGTCAGAAACTGGGGGGGTATTGTGACCCTGTGGACCTGACTCTCAGCAACCTGTGGGCAGCAGTTTCTGCCAAATCCTGAGTAACAGTGCAGGTAATAGTAGCACAAAGCACACAAGACAATTTTAACTAGACTTTATCTTAAAAAAAAAAAGGAATCTGAACCAGAGCAGGTTTATGATTTCTTTTTTTGTAACGTGTACATGATTGGAGAGCCTTAGAAGACGTGCTTTGTTGTAGAAACCACTGAGTGAGTCAGGTTTCTCAGAGACGGTGTTGCTGTAATGTGTCCATAAACCCAAAGCTCCACAGCAACAACAAAGCCGTCTGTTGTCTGTTTGCTCTGGGCCACTCCAGCAAAGCTTTCCCTTTTGCACGTAAAAGATGGTTGAGTTTGTCTGCAGGCTGAGCGCAGTGAGAGCAGACACTAGAGAGGAAGAGGGGGGAGGGAGATGGAGCAGGGCTCCTACCTAAACCCGAGGCTTTGATTTGTCTCCATTAGATGCCTTTTGTTTTCGCCTGTTGTCCCTTGACTACATATCAGTCTTCCTCTGTATTCTTCTGTTTGTGGCTGTAAAAAAATAGATCCAGCTCAGTGATCAGATTGCACTGGATCATTATAGTAGGAGCTACTGTTCTAGCTGCAGTTACAGCCTTATTAATTAATCAAGACATTGAATAAGCAATAAAAAGGTCTGTGACAGAGCTTAAAATGTGCTATACAATGAAATAAAGTGTGAAACTAAAAAAGAAGGAGGCCAAATGCTGAAGTGTTTTTGTTTAATAGTAGACCAATTCACATAATTAATCAGTGTATAGATAAACTTACTTCTCTGCCGCCTGTGTGCGTATATATTTTGGATATTTGTGTAGAAACATAGAAAAGTCAGGCTTTGTCTGTCTTTTGCTTTTTATCATCCAGGCCTAAAATGTCCATATTAACTGTTGTTCTGCTGGGCTGAATAACTGAATAAAATTATGTTTTATCTCTAAAAAATATTGATAATTTTTTGTGTATCTACAGTATACTTAAAGTATTAAACATATGATAATTTGGCATGACTTTAGAAAATATTTAAACAAACCCCTTTGTCCTAATATAAGGTGACCCAGGGAGCCCTTCAGAGGCCCTCAGACGTTGGGGCTCTGAAGATAAATGCATTTCTGGAAAGTAAAACTAAAACACACTAAATTAATTGACAGTGAAAGAAATAAAAGATAGAAACTAGGGTGCAGAGTAAAATTCTGTAGATAACTAAGACTGAATAAAATTAATTCTATTTAAAAATAGATGACAGAAACATCTGAGACATTTTTGCCTCGCTCACATTCTGGCTCTTTCTGTCTGCAGTATACCAGGGAGACAGACCAGCTCAGCAAGATCAACAGGAACGAAGGCAGACTAAAGCTTTCCTCTCTGGATCCTGAGACACAGGTACAAAAGATTATTCCTTTAAGCTTGGTTTTCTTATGATTTATTTATTTCACTATTGATTCACACTGTTTGATCTCTCCTCCCCCTTTCCACTGTTCACACTCGCCCCTCTCCTCTCCACGGGATCAATCTTCCACCTCTCTTGCTTTCTTACTCGCCTTTTGTCTGATGCACAGAGGCTGGACTTCTCTGGTATCGAGCCGGACGTGAAGCCCTTCGAGGAGCGTTTTGGCCGACGTATAGTGGTCAGCTGCCACGACGTTACCTTCAGTCTGCAGGGCTGTGTAAATGAGAAGGGCGACGGTGTCCTCACCAATGTATGTCATCACCTTTATTCCACAATGTAGTTTGTCTATGGTCTGTTACTTCAGCTTGTGCTACTGTTAGCACAAACAGATGGAGGTTATAATTTTGGGAGCGTTTGCATGCATGCCTGTCATTCCTCTGTAAACACAATGGCTCAAAAAGTTTTCAATGAATTCTGCTACAACTTTGCAGGGGTGTAAAGTGGGGGTCATGTCAATAATCCATTCAAATTTGACATACATTTCTTGTGACTCTGTCTGCACACGGGGACACATATTTAACTGGAATACACAGCTTTCCATTTCACACCGCAGATTTTCCACCAGCCTCTCCCTCTGTAGTGCTGCCCCAAATAATACACCTTCATAATTCATGTTGGCCTGGCTGGAAGCAACGGAAATAACTGGGCCAAAACAGAAAAACAAAACTCGATATTGTTGCATTACCACTAAGACAAATGCTGTTTTAATTTTCTTTATTTAAGCCTGAAGCGTGGACGCTTGTGCAAAATGGGAAATGTTTAATGTGTGATGGATGAAGCTCTCAGTAGCATGAGCCAGCATTTTGGAGCACATGTGAGCTCCGCCTTTTCTAGATTGGATTGCCGTAGATATAAAACATCAAGTTAGACCCCCTCCTCCTCCTCTTCCTCCTCCTCTTCCTCCTGCTTGCTGATGCATTAGAGGGGCTGGCAGAAGAAAATAACTGACTCATTTGTGGTTTGGAAGCAGCACACACTCTTTCCTTTTTTTCTTCCATCCCTTCTTTCCGTCCACAGCCTCAGACAGCTTTAAAGTTCACTGGATAGAGTGAGTTTGTCCATCATGCAGGAAATGCAGGAACCATCCATCTTGGCATATATGAACAGGGTTTCCAAAATGTGTGGGCAGAACTGTGTGAAGAAAATATTTTACTGGTTTTTGAGGCGGACATGCTGAGAGAATATCAATATTTTTAGATATTTATCCCTAAATATTTTTGTCTGGTTCTATAATTCTGATTGCTGCAGATTAAACTCATTTAAACTGTCAACGGAAACCCATTTTAATTATGCTGGGAGCATATCAGCTCCACAGTGCAGACTAAGTCGTCCTTCTTTGGTACTAATGATGACCATAACCTGATAAAATGAACATCTTGTTGTCTTCAGTAAGACTTGCCAGGAATTTGTCTTGTCTTCAACATAGTGTGGAAGAGAAGAAGTGTGAAATGTTGTAACACAATAAAGGCATGCTGTGAACTCCAGCTTCAACCATCCCTCTGCTGACTCCCAGGTGGAACCATTCTTCATCAGCCTTGCTCTCTTCGACGTCTCCAAGAGCTGCAAAATCTCAGCGGACTTCCACATTGACCTCAACCCACCATGCGTGAGGGAAATGCTCGCCGACACCTCCGCCCAACCCTCTCCTTCGTCTGACTCAGATGGTGGTGGAGGGGTGAAGGACGGTGGACGGGGAGGAATCCTCGTGAATGGAGACTCAGGGAAAGGAAACGGCCTGCCTGTGCTGCAGAGGGTGTCGGAGACTCTGCTACGCTTCCCCACTCAGGTACGAATCACAACTGCATTTGGACAGGTGTCTGATTGAGGAAATAACTCTAGCCGAGTCACACAGTCAGAAATGGGTGTGAAAGCTGAGTCATGTTGTGTCATTCTTACAAAGTGTGAAAACAAAATGTTCTGTTCTTTTTGCAAAACTCAGAAGCATCATTCTGAAATGAAATGTATTGCTATTGCAAGATTAAATCCTACAGGAACTGCATAATATATAGAGGGTAACATTCATAATAAGGGCTGGGTTCATCACAGGAGAGCTGTTTTTCTTTTTAAGCTTTTGGAGGTGGAAGTTTAAAAGTGTGTGGGGTGTATCTGCAGGGATGTTCACACAGAGGAGAAGTGTTCTGTAGTCTGAGTAATAGTGGAGAAGTTTAATTGTTGCATTTTCTTTCTGTTGCATTTGTTGTTGTTGTTATGAAGATTTATCATGTCAGACAAAGTAAAGGTTTCACAGACTGTGGTGCTGAAGCTGAGTTATTAAAAGCAGATCAGGCAGCTTTGTCATCCTGCTGGGTTAGAGGTTTAGGTGATGTGAATCTGAACCTTAGCCCTGGTTCTTATTTCTGTTGACCGTCTTTTTGGTCAGTTGGGCCACACGTAGATTACGCTGGGAATGAGTGTTAATTTATTCACGCATGAGGAGCTCCAAGGAGCCACGTGACAAATTCTATCGATTCATTTCAGTGTCCTGGGATTATTTCTTGTTTCTGACTCTATTCTTATTTCTGACTAATTTCTCAAAACATTTAACCTTGAGGTACTTTATAACCTAAAAAAGTACTGAAGATTTACACATGAACACATACACAAGAGAAACAATTAAAAATCACAGTTCAAAATATTCTTTGTTTACCTTATACCGAGACTTGCAGCCCACAATTCATCCGTTATCTGAAACAAGCCTCCCTTTAAGCCAGCTTTCTTCTGATTGGCTACCCCTCGTAAACAGAAGGTACGAAGAGCAGGTAGGTGGGGCTTCTCTAACGACCATATTGTGGATCTCCGCTCGTACTGACATCACACAGAGCCAAGAGTAGAAAAATAATCTGAACCTGAGCTTTTGTCCTTACTTGTACAGATGCTGACCTCGTGATCTGAAATGCTGGCCATTTTTCATGCACCACAGTAACAGTAAATGGCAGAAAATAAGGAGATGCTTAGTTGGCAGTATGGTGGTTAGCACTGTTGCCTCACAGCAAGAAGGTCCTGGGTTCAAATCTACCTTGGCTGGAAACTTTCTTTGTTGGGTTTGCATGTTCTCCCCATTTTTGTGTGGGTTTAACTCTGGTTTTCTCCCACAGTCCAAAGACATGCACTTAGTGGGGTTAGGTTAATTTGTGATTCTAAATTAGTGCTGTGACAGGCTGTCAAGGACGTGCACTGCCTCTCACCCTATGATAGGTGGGATAGGCTTCCCCCGCATGACCCTGAAAAGGATAAGTGGAAGAAAATGGATGGACAATTGGTTCCCTTTTGCAGGGTAAAACATGTTTTTGTCCCTTTTGCCACCTGAAAACACAAATAAACTGACACCTTGAAACATTAAGAAGAAATCACCCCTGCGGAAATGGCAACATCCCTGTGTGATGTGTTACCTTTGAGTAACTATTTTCTGAGTTAGAGCAAGTAGAAGCATGCAGATGCTAAAGAGTAATGAATGAGTCAGTAAAACACAAGTAAAGAATTTACAGTTGAAGTCATTTATGTTGCATTGTTTTTATCACTTTGTGCATTTTTCCAAGCCAAGTTTATGGGTGGAGGCTTTGTCTATACACTGCTGAACTCTCATTAAATTCAGCTTTGTCATACTGGTTGCAGCTGGCCCTTGTGTACAACTGCCCTCAGTCAGGACTGAGCTGACACTGTGGGTACAGTGTTGTAGCTGTTTAGCCAAATGCATGATAATTGTTTTTTCTTTTTTTAAATTCATTTCTCCACTGTCATGCTAGATCATGCTGAGTGTGTCACAAGTCAGCATTTGGTCCACATCCAGACATAAAGAACTTTTAAAGGATCCCATTTGGCTCATTCAGCCAACATTTGCAAATGATTTCAGAATCACTTTGGTTTTCCAATCCTCTAATGTGAGCTCAGGGCTCGGGATGTAAGCTTTTATGTCTTGTCACTTCATTTTGCGGTATTTTAAGTCTAGGCTTTATTTAGGAAGAAATAGTGCGCATATGCTAGTGTTACTTCTGGCTCAGGCCTCCTGCAAACATTTGCAGGTGCTGTGAGCTCAGCACACACGCGGCCTGCTCTTTACCTCTGGCTGCTTGGCCCATTACAGCGATGAAGTCACTGAACGGGACTGGTGCCTGGTGTAAACTAGCAGCAGTTAGGTTATAAAACAAACTCACTTTCCATTTCCATGACATGAGACATGAGTTGATGAACACTGCAGCAAAAAGCAGAAACAACTTCAAGGTGTGGAGCTGAATCTGAGTTAGACTGACAAACATGCAGAGCAGAGCAGAGTTTCTGCAGCCAGCAGCAGGCCCTCTTAAAGCTGCAGGCATAAAAGACTTTTCCTATGTGTTTAATTTATGGACTTCTCTGCCAGAAATGTCTGTGGAGCACCAGCAGAACACACATGTACACGCAAATAAATGCATACAAACAGAGCGGCTCCTACCTCAGTGATTAGTGTGCTATTATAGCTCTGCAGACCACAGTTTAATTTAGGTGCACTGGGTGTGTTCCAAGAACACAGCCACCACCTCTCATCTCTCCACTGCATCAGCAGTAGCGCTCGGGAGGACGCCAAAGCCTCTCGGCCACTTTATTAAATAACTCACAAATCTTATCCATTTTAGTATTATTAAGAGTTTCAGTATTTTCAGCAGTGAGGTGGTTTATTTTTGCACAAAAAGGTTGTGACACTG
This sequence comes from Bujurquina vittata, assembly GCA_015106715.1. Taxonomy (NCBI): domain Eukaryota; kingdom Metazoa; phylum Chordata; class Actinopteri; order Cichliformes; family Cichlidae; genus Bujurquina; species Bujurquina vittata. The sequence continues at coordinate 14,254 of VUQK01033183.1, forward strand.
TTTACGAACTGTTCAAGAAAGTTTAATGCTAAAATGTGGCATTTACAAGCTTTTTTAACCACGCTGTAGGAAATGTACGATGATGAGCGGTAAGCAACAAATCACAATGTCAAAAACTGAAAGTAAAAGCAGCTGTGTGCGGTTGTTATTACTGTGAATAAGGACAGATGAGAGAGGATGGACAGGGTTATGGCCTGGCGTATGTGTGTGTTTGTCTGTGTCTAACTGGCAGCATGCTAGCCTCTTTAAAGATATGTGTTATTAATGTCCAGTTTGCCTACGTCTGGAATTAAATCGGAATCAGCTGCTTTTTTGGTACTGCCGCTCACTTTTTGTCACTTATGCTGAAACTTGATTTCCAAAATAAACCTGCTTTTGTGTAGCCTTTTAGTTTATTAGTCATCAGTGTTAGCAGCATGGCATAGTGTGATTGTAATCACTGTCCCCTTGAGACTGCTTGATTGAACTGATATTTGAAGCTCAAATTCAAAAAATAGATGTGAGCCCCATGTGGGTTTCCTGTACAGCCTTAGCTAGCATCAGCCACTTCCTCTGCATTGATCTCATACAGAAGCAGGGGATGAATTTAAGAGTGAAGACATTTAAATTGGATCAATTATGCTCAAATTTGTGGACTAGAGTAGTAGTCGCATAGAATTTTTCTACTCCTAATGAGCCTATCCCAGCTGCCATAGGGCATGAGGCAGGGTAAACAGGGTACTATGCGGGTCTCCAGCCTGTCGCAGGGCCAACGAAGAGAGACAGACAACCATTCGCACTCACTTGCACACCTATGAGAAATTCAGAATCACCAGTTAACCTAACCACAACCTCACAAATAGGAGGTTAGCAACACAGGATGGTTCAGGCTTTTGTGCCCATAACTGTGTCCTGACACGACCGTATTAGGAATGTCTGTTTGTACTGAGATCATACAGAGCCATGAGAGGAAAAAGTCTGAAACAGAGCATTTAATGCAGCCTCAGCATTTGGCTCATCAGAATTACTTGTGCGTAGGTTGGCTTCATTATTTGAAAGTCAGGATGAAATAATTTCTCTTTAGAGAAAAGCATGGTGGTTAGCACTGTTGCCTCACAGCAGGAAGCCCTGGGTTCGAATCCACCATGGATGGGGCCTTCCTGGGTGGAGTTTGCATGTTCTCTCTGTGTTAGCCCTGGGACAGGCTGGCAATCTGCACACAGGGTATACCCAGCCTCTTGCTCTATGACAACTGGAATAGGCTCCATTTTTTACTGTAGGGTCTTTACCATACACCTTGACGCATAAATTGAATTGAATTGAATTGAATTGAATTGAGTGCTTGGCCTCTTCAGTCATTTCTCCCTTTCTTTTGCAGGGTATCTTTTCAGTGACCAACCCCCATGGAGATATCTTCCTGGTGGCCCGTGTGGAGAAGGTGTTACAGAATGGCATCACCCACTGCGCTGAGCCATATATCAAGACCTCTGACATCACTAAGGTATGCCGCCATCGATTTTCAACCTTTGTTGATAAGACAAGTAAAAACCTCAATGAGCCGCTGTGGTGTTGACGCATTTGCTGTCCTGTGTCCCGCCAGACTGCCCAGAAGGTGCTCAAAGCTGCCAAGCAGACATGCCAACGCCTGGGCCAGTACAGGATGCCATTTGCTTGGGCTGCCAAGTAAGACGGGAATAAATAATGTCTCGTAATGAATCTGTTTGGATTCATCTTTGGATTGTGATCATGTTAACACGTGCAGAGATGTCACCATATTAAGATCATACAGGGAATTTTACAACCTATTCTAGGGGTAGAAAACAAGGTGTACTTTTTTAATCCCAAAAGTTTAGGAATTTCACAACTTTAGGGGAAAATAAAGTTTGTCTAGAATAACAATTTGTTTGCTGATCCAGTTTGATTATTTTCATATCAAGATATTCCAAATATGACATTTAACATAACTCATGAAAGGCAGTCACTGTAAATTGCTGTTGAAGTGCACTTAATGAAAGGCAGCACAGAAAACCTCCTGGAACTTGATGTGGAAATAGAATCTCCGACAGGTTTACAAGCCTGAGGAGCCTGACAGGTCACCCTTCCAAGCCTGCAGGCCTAGTGGAGGCTTTAACAGGTAACTGGGCCACCACAGAAGTCACACAATTTTTTAAATGGTTCTCACTCCTTTTTAAAAGTAGTCAGGTTTCACCTCAAGCCAGGATATGTTACAACCCACTCTGTAGTTTTTGTAATTGGTTACCAGGAAAAGAGGTAACCAAGAGATCACACAAAGGCAAAAAGGCCCTTATCCACAAGTGAACTCAACTGAAACCAGGGAGACATGAGAACAAAAACTAACAAAAATGTAGAAAGCACAAGGTAGTGGCTGGAAGGCTGTTGGAAACACTGGAAGGAAAACTTTGCATAACGTAGAAATTCCTTTTTGCTTTGCTTCATTCTTCTGCTGAATTGTTGGATGTTAAAATACTCCACCTATCTTGTTTATAATGCTGTATTTTATCCTGAATAAAAATGTTCGTATTTGGTTGTATGTGTGAGGTGAGAACTGTAGCCATGTGGTTTCAGGCAGGTGTTCAAAGACGCGCAGGGCAGCCTGGATATGGATGGGAAGTTTTCTCCTCTCTATCGCCAAGACAGCAGCAAAATCTCGACTGATGACATCATCAAGCTGCTGGCCGACATCAGGAAGTGAGTCATCACCCCTCCTTAGCTATTTAAACTAGCGCTTAGTTACTGTGGCACAAAACAGTCATCCAGAGGTACATTTATGCCTTTGGGTCTATATTTCACATGCCATTGCAAAAGTGAGTGCTACTCACTCAGGATTGTCAATTATGGAGGTCATCACATGTACAGAACACTTGACCTTTAATGGCACATTGTACTAAATTTCCTTTTCCTCGTCAGACCTGAGAAAAGCAAACTTCAGATCATCCCTGGACAGCTGAATGTCACCATTGAGTGTGTCCCACCTGATTTCTCAAGTAAGCAGCTCATGTTTCCTTGCACAAAATCCAACAGTTCCATTCAAATGACTTGAACACCCGTGCTTGGCTCTCAGATTTAAATACAACAGACAAGTTTGTCTGGATTTTATTGACCAAAGCTATTATATGTCAAGACATTTAATACGAGGTATGACCTTCTCTGCACATGATGCCAGCAATCACCCGTCTATGTTGAGACCACACAAGTGTCAGGATCTTTTGTTGAGGAACTGATCTCCATTCCTCGATGAGTGCAGCCTGCAAATGGGCAGTGGCCATTGGTCATAGCTGCATCTAATGAACCTAGCACGTCCCAGGCATGTTCAGCAGGTTTGGTTCTCTGACTCGACATGTGCTCTGTGCCCCAGACACAGTGACGTCCTCTTACATTCCCGTCAAACCCTTTGAGGACAGCTGTGAACGGGTGTCGGTTGAGATTGAGGAGTTCCTTCCCGTTGAAGCCAAGTACAACTATCCCTTCACCACTTACAAGAACCAACTGTATGTCTACCCCCTGCAGCTCAAATACGACAACCAGAAGACCTTCACTAAGGTGTGTGAGTTGAGAGTGGGATGTAGCTGCTGGTGGTGACTGTGCACTTTAAATATTGTTCATCTGTGTTGTTTCTGTGTTGTTGCTGCATACTGAGCATGTGCGACTGACCGGGTTTAGTTGCACAGTCCCGCTGATCGCCTGCTTGGCAGTGTGCACTGACTGATGTTGTGTTTCCACCACTTCAGGCCAGAAACATTGCGGTCTGCATCCAGTTCCGAGATTCGGATGAAGAAGGTGCTGCTCCTTTAAAGGTCAGTGTGTACTGTAATATGTTACATGAAATATTTTTAACTTTTTCTGGAAACGATTAGAAAAAAGGTCAAACATTTTTCAGGGTTCCAGTATTCTTAACAAACATTGTTTTGTTCACATGATATATCGATATATGAATTTATAACCAGATGTGCAGCTGTGACTGGAGATTGGAGGAGACTTGTGAGTCTTTTGCAACTGAAAATATCATCTAATATTTCCTAGAATACTACACATAGGGTTTCATATAGTGTATTACAAGCCTGGCTTTACTGTGATGTATGTCAGATGGAGAGAGCTACATTAACCAAGTGCAAGATTACGTCATCACCTGCATCCATATTACTGATTAGGAAAGTGGCCACCATGACGTCAGCCATTGGCTAGCAGAGAACTGTTGTGAAGTCTCAAGCAGAGCATTTTTATTGTTGCCACCTGCATGCTAGAAAACTGGATGGAGAAACCAAAGGACACTGCACACTTGTGCATGTCTAGTAGGGTTAGAGGGTAGGTGCACCCTAAAGGAAATCCTGCGTTATCACCTTTTGTTTTTAACTTAATTGAAAATATTATTTACAAAGTTAACATAATGTAGTATTAAATAAGATTTGAAACTAGTGTGTGAGACCATAAACGCATCAGAAAGGTTTTCAGTGAGATCAAAGTTCAAGAGAGCTGAGGACCATTTTTCCACAGATGTCTATGTAGACTTTTTGTACGGCCTGGAGTTGCCCCCTGCTGGCCATTAGAAAAAATGCAGATGTAAGCCACTTCTGCATTCACTTCCTTTTACAGACCCCCAAAGCTTTGCTTGCTGCCATCATGTCTGAGAACTTTTGAGAATATTTTGATATTATTCTGCACTTTTTTTGTTTGTCTTATTAAGAAATCTCTTTTTGCAACATGACAGCTCTTCAAGCTTGAAAAAAGAGTTTATAGACTCCCAGAAGCAATGTACAAAAGAGACAGGGACTCACATCTGTGTTTCATAGTGTTGTCAAAAGGCATGCTCCAGGTGCGCATGCACACAGTACCTGTAGGTGTGATGCTGCCTCTCCCCCAGCTGAGAAAAGGTAATGGAGAGAAACAGAGGGACATGAAAAAAAGTTTTTGAAAAACACCCAGTGATGTCAATATAGTGATAAAAAAGGAAATGAAATAGAAGAATATTGTAAAAAACAGAGAAAGATTGTTCAGGAAGCACACTGGAGGCCTGGATTATTGTCTGAGAAACAATAATACTGCCGTGGAATGTCCTCAGAGAGATCTGATCAGCAGCAGGGGCCTCAGACATGATAAACTTTTCCTTTTATTGCTTGTTACAAAGTGGAGAGTGCAGCTGAGGGGCCCAGAGGAGAAGGGAAACACTCGCAGAAACTGGTTATTATAGCTGGCAACAGAAGATAATGAATGGTCGCCCTTTTTCTCCCTCCTTTTCCTCTCTGTTTCTCTCTGGCCACACATGTCAAATATTTGTGGTTGGAAATAGTCATCAAAGCTGTGCAGATTTTTTTTTTTCTTTTCACTTGTCTTGAAGAAGAGAAACAGAAATTCTTTGACTTTAACCACCATAACAGTTAGAATTTGAGATCCTCTTGGTTGAGAGAGATCAGCGAGCAGTCATGCGTATTATGTCTGAGCTAGAACACACACAAACACACACGCAGTTATGCGCAGTTGTGAGTCACATTGTGTGTTCCAAACAGCGCTGAAAGTACAGTGAGGCAGAAAGCTGTTTACAAACAGGAGCAGGCAGCACACCTCTCAGGAGATTTGATCAGAGTTAGCGGAAGCTCGGGAAGGTTCAGAGTTTCACATAAGATACAGTCTGACTGGGAGGAAATTCATTTAAAGCCTTGTGGAGAAGCAATGTGAAGGCCGAAGAAAATGGAATTCCCAGAGGATGTGAATTTAAATTGCATTCATTTCTGCTGCTTCCTTTCTCATTGCTAGGAGACCACTCACTCCTGCATTCTTGAGTTCACGTTTGAGCTCTCGGCTTTTGCACCAGTGGACGACACTTTTATTCATGTGTGGCACAGTGCATGCGCTGACACGCCAGCCTTTGTGACAGATAAGATTCAAAACAGCTCCTTCAACCACACCTCGACCCCCATCCTGAGTCAGGCAATCGTGACTTCCATCAGCCCCCTTGCCTCTGCAGTGAGGGTATCTGAATGTGATGTTTTTCTCTAGAGGTGAACGCAGCACCTGCACTCCTGCACCTCATGATCTGAGACCGCAGATCTTCACGTGCCTCCTTCCTCTTCCACTTACAGCTTGCTTCCAGATTGTTCTGGGAATTTGAACCGGGTCCTCTCTCACGGAGCCTCTCCCATCCTCGGTGCTCGTTTCCTGGCTCCAGATGGTTTTCTGATTCCAGCTTCTATTAGTCTAGATTTCAGTCACTTGGCTCTTGGAGCGCTGTCCTTTCTCTGGCTAGCACTGCCCATTATTGTTCATTAGCGATGACAACAATAGTTAGCATCCTAATTACAGCACAAAGCCACCAGAAGGAGTCTGAATTTTCTTCCTCCGCTTTGTCACCCCTCATTAGACACATCCTGAACTGGTCAAGCTTGAGCTTGCTGAACAGATTTATTTTTCCCACACAAAGTCTTCCTGCAGTGGCTTAAAAGTGAGCATCAGAGATCAAAACGTGCACATAAGCTGTGTTTGGTTGAAATTGTAAAATATCTCAGTTACATTGCAGTCAGAGGGGTTTTCTATCACCACAAATCCAGCAGAGGAGGGTGTGTCTGCAGCTCACTTAAAATAAGTTCATCAGTGTCGAGGTTCTGAAAACCAATAGAATTTGTCAGAGTGAGGCATCTGTCTAGTCAGAGACCAAAAGTTTTATGATTGCAGGTCTTTCGTTGTGGTTTTGCCAGGCTTTGTTTTAATCCTTGCTGATTCAAAGTATAATGTGTGCACACTCACTCTGTCTTTTCTCCAAATAATGCCAGTAACCACAGCTTTCTGAGCACTTACTCATTGCTGTGCCCATAAAATCAAATTGAGCCCAATGACTGATGTGCCTCCGTGTCTTTCAGTGCATCTACGGCAAGCCGGGAGATTCACTCTTCACCAGCAGCACCTACGCAGCCGTCCTGCACCACAATCAGAGCCCCGAGTTCTATGATGAGGTGAGTTCACGTCGCAAGCTTGTCCATATTTCATTCATGCACAATATCATTTTACATTTCATATTAAATTAGATAAAGTTAGCATATTTAAAAGAATGCGAGTGCTTCTAGAACCTGAGAAAATGAGTTAGATTTGAGAAAGAAACATATTTGACACCCCGGAACTTTTTTTTTTTTTAAGCTGGCTGTCTTTGTGTTCAATACTGACGTTCCTCAGCAGCACTGTGATAATCCCATAAATCTGTCTCAGGATACGGCTGTGATCTCACACTAGAGTGGCCCAACAGTCAGTGTACAGACACTCACGCACGCATGCACGCACGCATGCACAAACAAAGACAAAGCCAGGGAAGCTCAGAGAAAGAGGTGCAGTCACGATGATGGTAGAGTGATAGAGCAGAGGGGTCCATATGGCCCTAATATCAAATGGATTAGGATCTAAAGCACCCCCATGAACACCCACATGCATGCAGGAACACACAAAAGCACACTCAGTGGGATCTACCTGCACGTGGTTCTGTTTCCAGTCACATCAATGCAAAGTTTTGCTTAAACAAGACGATCTTTGCCCTTTAAAATCTGTCACCTTTTTACCTATATTGTGAAGTGTCTTAAAGTGCATTTAAAGGGAACATATAGAATATATTTAAAGTTACTGATATTATACCAAGGATTCTGAGATGGTTTTTTTTAAATTGTAACACATAAAAATTTGTTTGCTTTATACAATCTTAAGGATATATTTTGTTCAATCTTTAGATTTTTGCTTAATTTACCAAAGGGAGTACAATTTCACACAGCAGCAGAATGATTCCTACTGTTGTATTAAATTCAAGAGTTGTGATATTCATTCATGACATTAAGAAGCTGTTTGTCATGCTCTGAATATTTTTGCGAGATAAAGCTCTTTAGTTTGTCTGTATGCTTTTGTGTCATTTCCCGCCAAACGCACTCAGCGGGTGAAACTACATTTCCCTGCTGCCGCTGCCCTCTGCTGTCTCAGCGTCACATGTGCCTTCAGGTTCAAGAGATACGTATAACAGCAATCCCCTGTGGTCAGATTTTTTTAAATTATTTAGTTTTGAACATTAATTACAGGACAAAAACACAAACAAAACTAAATCAAAACAACATAAACAGCAGTCTGCTCTTGCTCTTCAGCACAAGGCAATCCCATCCTCTTCTTCATAGAGGGAAAATGGGCAACGTGCTCAACCTGCTGAAACTGTTACATTAGAATCTTTTATAAAGTTCAAACACCCTTAGTGTTTATTTCAGTACATGTGTTATTCTCTATAGAAGATGATTTGACTTCTTTAGTGTGTGGCATTTGTCCCAATCCAATGCTGTTAGCCTTTTGGCAATTAAAAAATGACTTTTACTGAAGTTCACTTTTATTCTAATTATATTCTATGGATACAAAGTAAAAAGAAACTTTTGGTTGATGCCCTCTCTCTTTATTCTATCCACACTGACGGACATAGAGAATCTGTACTTGTGTGCACTTAATACATATGCCTGATATATTATTATTGTTACCTTTTTACCGTAGCAGCTATTACATATATTTGCATTAACCAATTTAATGCGTTCACAGTACGGCCTCCAGCACACGCTGAGTTCTTCCCCTTCAAAGTATTTAGCTTGTAATGTGAACACTCTGATGGACAGAATTGAAACAGATGATGATGTTTCTTAAACCATACTAATTCTAATATTTTTAACAGATTTTAACATGATTTTACTTGCTTTTAATTGCTACTTCTCAGTAGCAATTAAAAAGTTTTATTATTCAGATTAACTTGTGCCTTATTTGATGAAGTTTAAATGTATCTGGTTACCTCATATTAAACTATACTGGGACAGATTTGGTTTATATCATATTCTTTTCCGTTGAATTACTGTACCAGTCTGCCTTTACACTTCTTTCATTTTTGTCACTGTATAAATACCTGGGAGGTAGTTGTTTTAGATGCCTTTTTATTTATGTTAATGTGAGCTTTTATTCATTTGGGTCTGAAGGAAACTCTCACTTTCATATCATTTTTGTGCATCATTTTTCACACTCACAATCATACCTATGGGCAATTTAGAGTAGCCATTTAACCTAACCCCCAGTAAGTGCATGTCTTGGGACTGTGGGAGGAACCCGGAGTACCCGGGGAAAACATGCAAACTCCACACAGTGAGAGAGAGGCAGGGCCAAGGTGGAATTGAACCCAGACCTTCCAGATGGTATTCAAACTGTGAGGCAGCAGTGCTAACTGCTGTGCCACCGTTCTGCCGTTACTTGTATAATGTGTATATGAAATCCATGTGTATGTATGAAGAATGACGATGTTGATATGTAGCGATTCAAATAGTGACCTGTTCCACTGTGTGCAGGTTAAGATTGAGCTGCCAGTTCACGTGCACGAGAAACACCACATCCTCTTCACCTTTTATCACATCAGCTGTGAATCCAGCAGCAAGGCTAGCAGCAAGAAGAGGGACGGAGTGGAGTTACTCGGTGAGTCTTTTGACTTCATGAAGCTTTTCAGAGTTTTGTCATCTCCTTAAACAACGCTGCTTTCATGCGTTTCAGTGGGCTACTCTTGGATGCCTTTGCTTAAAGATGGGAGGATGCAGTCATTAGAGTTCCAGTTACCTGTGGCTGCCACCTTGCCTGCTGGATATCTTTGTCAGGACACCAGGAAGGTTAGACCGTGTGCCCTTACACCAGGACTCGAGTACTGACGTTGACTCTTAAAGCCACGTCTCGGTTTGTAGGGCTGAAGGAAGTTGTTGGAAAGTTTGCTAACACTAATTCTGTTTTGTCTATTATCACTTCTTTGAGTAGTTTCAACCTGATATCAAGTGGGTGGAAAATGCCAAGACACTGTTCAAAGTGAGGACCCATGTAGCATCAACGATATATCCTCAGGTACGGCTTGATTCTTTAGTTTCGCGCACGCATGGAGTCAGCTGCTTTCAATAACGCTGATGCTCGTTTTGTTTCCGCAGGACCTCCACCTACACAAATTCTCCCAGCACTGCCAGCTGATGAGGACCACATCAGAAGGCAACCCAGCAGATCTTATTAAATACCTGAAGGTGAGATGCTGTGAGGCAGTCAGTATTTCAGCTTGAATCCATTTGCAGATATTGATCATTTACAGTTACCGTAGCTCCACTATATCATTCAGCAGTGCAGACTGATCATTTACTGTACTGCATGCATTATTATAGCTAGTTGGGAGCTTCACGGAACCTCAATAATTTGACAATCAATATACCTTTCAGTGGTGCATACAACAGTCTCCACTGATGCAGTAAAAGACTTCTCAGGACAGTTTTTATTTAGTGAACAAAACATTTGGATGGAGAGATGGATGGATGGAGGATGGCATCTGTAGACTGAAATGAGACAGAAAAGCCTCCCTCTTTATTTATAACAGCAGATGGAACAACGATAAAAGGACTCACCACTTTTTTTGGATTTGATTCATTTTTGTTTCTGACAAAATATGAACCACTGTGCAGATGGGAAGCTATATTTCACCCCTCATGAGAACATGTGGCTAACAGTAAGTGTCTCATCTCCCATCAGTTAAAGCATTTGTCTTACTTTTAAGAGTTTTTCCTTTGGAAAAATGTTCCTATGGAACCCAGACAGGTAGATTCAGGTGTCTTCTCTCAGTGATATGCTATAGTTGTATAGTTCTTTCTGCTGGCCAGCAGAGGACAACTTCTTTGGTTGCAAAAAAGAAGTACAGTTCTATAGAAGTAACAGTCCCCAGCCTCCTTTGCTGTGACCTCAGTACACACTTTCCTAATGAGTTCATGTGATCATTTTCTAGTTTCAAAACTTACTTAAAAAGACATGATTTTGTCTTTTTTAGTAAGAAAGGATCATACAGAAGGGTGGGTCTGCCTTGTGAAAGTCACTATTGCATGAGTGCGTTGCAGTAGGATCCTTAGTGCACTCGTTACATCACATTCAGTAGGTCATGCCTCTGTGGCCAAGCTGATCTTTTGTATATGGTCCATGCTGGAAATCTGAAGGAAGTGTGTAAGCAATGCCTGATGGGAATTTCAAATGTTCAGCTGCAAATCGTAATAAACTTTCACATGGCATTCTAGTAAAGATTTGGGAGTCAGAAGTAACAACGACTTCCTCTGGCCTCTTTCCTTCAGTGCCTGCATGCCATGGAGACTCATGTCATCATCACCTTCCTGCCTACAGTGCTGATGCAGCTGTTTGAGGTCCTCACAGCAGCCACCAAAGAAGCCCATGAGATTGCTGTCAACTCTTTGCGGTCAGTTAAAAATCAAATGTGGTGTCGGTGCTTAGTTTTTACTACTGATAAACACATTTAAATTTAATTTCCATGCTCTGTGGCTTCAGTGTGATTATACATATAGTCTCCAAATGCCATGAGGAGGGACTGGAACACTACCTGCGCTCTTTTGTTAAGGTAAGCTACCATGAGAAACTCTGTTAGGCTGTGCCAGTTTGTGATTGTGTCCATAAATTAAAGTGTTCTGTTTTTTTTTTTACTTCTCAGTACGTGTTTGTAACCAACAATCCTGCATCAGGAAGCTCAGTGACCACGCATGAGGTGCTGGCCACAGCCGTAACAGCCATCCTCAAGCAAACTGCTGATTTCAACACCAGCAATAAACTGCTCAAAGTGAGTACTCTGCCCTGTAACAGTTATGTATCAGTCCACTTGTAGTACCAGCTTTCAGCAGCAGGTGGTGTGACGCCCTAAAAATGGAAGATCTGACAGTTGGTGACACCAGTTTCAGGAGAGAAATCCTTAAACATGTAGCTGCTTGTAGGATACTGATCTTCCCATGTCTGTGACGGTTTTCCCTGACATAATCTGCTTGCTGATGAACTCCTATTATTTTCCAAGGAAGTTTGTGTAACAGGTAATCCTTTGCTCCTTTCTGCAGTACTCTTGGTTCTTCTTTGAAACTATGGCTAAATCCATGGCTCAGTACCTGCAGGAGGAAAACCGCATGAAGGTTGGTATAAAGTGTTTCGTTTCACACAGTAACATTGGACTATATAGTCTTTTATTGAAATTCTTGCATGGATCTTACAGGCTATCCAGCCCACAGAGTACATAAAATATTGTTGTGTGGTCATATGCTGATGTCCATATAAGCATATATTATGTTACAAAACAGAACCTCACAGACATCCAAAGAAAACTCAGTGTTTACTCGTGTGCACACGAGTCTGGGTTCCATCTGGAGCAAATCCAAAAATGCCAGACATTCAGCAGCAACCTGAGCTGTGGCTGCTGCTTTTTGCTGCTGTTAAGAAGACATTACCTAAGTTATTTAAAGAAAATATATACCTTCAATAGATATACCTTTTGTCGTAGTTCAATTTTTCAGATCATCAAACACATTTTATTATTAGTAAATGAAAACCCAAATAAATACAAAATGCACTTTTTAAATGATGATATAATTTATTAAGAGGAAAAAAAACTCAAACCTATCTGGCCCTGTGTGAAAAATAATTGCCCCTTAAACTTAATAATTGGTTGTGCCACCCTTGGCACTGTGCCAAGGGTGGCACAACCTGTTGAACTGCAATCAAGCATTTACAGTAACTTGCGGTGAAGCTTTCTGCCCCGCTCTTTACAGAATTGTTGGTATTCAACCATATTGGAGAGTTTCTGAGCATAAATCATGATTTTTAAGTCCAGACTTTGACTTGGCCACCCTAAAACTGTTATTTTGGGGTCTTTTAAGTCATTCAGAGGTGGACTCTCTGGTGTGTTTTGGGTCATTGTCCTGTAACCCAAATGTGCTTGAGCTTCAGGGTGTGAACTGATGGCCAGATATGTTCCAATCAATCGAAAACTCTGACCTTAACTTAACTTAAGGCAGGTGAGGCCTGAAGTTCTTTAGATGTTGTTTGGGGATCACTTGGAGTCATTCTGGCAGGTCGGCCTCTGCTGGAAAGGTTCACCACTGTTCCAAGTTTTCTCCATTTCTGGATAACGGCTCTCACTGTGGTTCACCGTAGTCCCAAAGCCTTAGAAATGGCCTTGTAACCCTTTCCAGATGTCAGTGACTTTGTTTCTCAGCTGTTTCTTTAGATCGTGGCGTGATATGTTGCCTTTTGAGATCTTTTAACCTGCTTCACTTTGTCAGACAGGTTCTATTTAAGTGATTTCTTGAATCAGCAGGTCAGACAGTAACCAGGCCTGGGTATAGACAGTGGAATTGAACTCAGCTCTCCAAAGTTGTGGTTAATCACAATTAATTTATGATTTAACAGTGGGGATGCGCCAATCTGATATTTAGTATCGGTATCGGACATTAAAAAAAAGTGGTATCGTGCCATCCCTATTTAACAGTGGGGGGCTATTACTTTCACAAGGGGAAAGCACGCACATCCAAACAAATTCTAAACGGAGGGTGCTGGACAAGCGCAGTTAAAGGAAAAGAAAACTTGGGCAATTTCTTGGTACGAGCCTTACTTCCAGGTCCACAACATTTCGATTCCCAAAATTCAATTTCGGCCGGTAGTTATCCTTGTGGTCACTGTACTCAGTGCAACTTCACATACCATACGATGTCGTTTAATCACCCCCGCTCTGGCAAATCTTTCAAAATAAAGAGTATTATAACTTGCCAGACGAAAAATGTCATCTACATGTTGAAATGCCCCTGCGGTTTAGCTTACATAGGTAAAACAACCAGACCTCTAAAATTCAGAATCTCAGAACACTGTTTCCTGTAGTCGCAACCATGACTCAAAAGGTTCAGTTGCTTCACATTTCACCCAGGCTTCACACAGTGTGTCCACTCTTTGTTTTATTGGGATTGAAGCTGTCCACCCGCCCTGCCATAGTGGTGATGTCAACTCTATTCTTCTGAAAAAAGAGGCCAAATGGATTTACACACTAGATACACTTGCTCCACTTGGAATGAATGAAGAATTCGAACTCAGATGCTTTTTATAAGCTCTAGGATCTAAATATCATCTTTTTTTGTGCTTGTGGCCACTCCTATTTTTGTATCTTTGTAATTTTGCAATTTTGTATACCTTGTAATCTATGCATTCTATCCGTCTCTTATAACTGATTTTATAATTACTTGGCTTAATTTTTCTTCATCCTTTCATATTACCTCGTGTTATTTATTGATAGGTTCTTCTTAAAAAAACAGGAACTGTATGCCCGCTTTTTAGTAAGAGTACTTGCCAGTACCCTTTATTTATTCCCACAGACTTTCTGTGTTATTTCCCTGTTTTAGTGATGGAAGGAAACACCTGCACTAGATTCTCTAATTACTAGTGGGTGGGACATATAAATTGTGTCCCCTGACATGTTTGTAACTGGTCTGAGGAAGGGCAGCAGCGCCCGAAATGTTACTCCCTGCAATGAGGTTGAATATAAAATTAAAAAACAATTTTTCAGGAGCTCTTCAGGTGTGCGGACTGCTTTTCTTTTCCTATTACTTTGTCACATAGGGCCAGGTAGGCTTGCATAGCTTTTTTCCTTCAATGGAATCATCATATAAAACATTTTTTATTTACTTGAGTTTACTTTGTGTAATATTAAAATCTGTTTAAATGTTAAAATTATGCGAAAAACTAAGAAATCATGAAGGGGGCAAATACTTTTCTCGCAGCGCCTCTCCTGTCTTTACAATGTTTGTGGCTGTTTGACTTTAAAGCCATGTATCATGTCATTCTGGTCCTCCCCGTCTCTTTAGATGCCGCGTCCCCAGCGATTTCCGGAAAGTTTCCACCAGGCGCTTCAGTCCCTGGTGCTGTCCATTATGCCGCACATTACGATCCGCCACACAGAAATCCCAGAGGAGGCTCGCTGCATCAACCTTAGCCTGGCGCATTTCATCAAGGTGTGAACTCTGCATGCTAAATATGAAAATAACTTAAAGAAGGCCATTTCCAGCTGCATATTTTTATTCATGGGTGCTACTAGAGTGGGTTTGCATGATTAACAGTTGAAAATAATCCTTAGTTATCTTTTTATGGGCTTTGGTGTAGTCCCTCAATTCATCCCTTGACTAAAACAAACTGTTTTAGCAAAGACAGCATTTAGAGCTAACTAAAGCCCCTTCCCCCCATAGGAATTACTTTTAAATTTGTTTATTAATAAATTAAGTTTATTATGAGTTCCCAGTATTGTAGTAGAGTGTATATGACAGAAAAGAATAGGTTTACTTTCATTTTAGTAAACCTGCACAAGTTGCCTCTTGCCTCTTCCTTCTGTGCATCACAACACATCAGCTCTGTGAATTTCAGACAAAACAGTGGCTTGTTTTGTCTGGGATCACATATTCGCCGCATGTACCTCAACAGCATGTTCCTCAACAGCATGTTCCTCAACAGCATGTTCCTCAACAGCATGTTCCTCAAAGTCTGCTTTCTCTCCTCAGAGGTGCCTGACTGTGATGAACAGAGGCTTCGTTTTCGGTCTGGTCAACCACTACATGTGCTATTTCAGCCTCAAAGATCCCAAGGTGCGTGCCCTGCGCAGCAGAGCAGACACACAACTTCACACATTTAGGAAGAACACAAGACATTGGACTGGAGGTGTTATTTGTACAGTGCAGGGAATATGTGTCAATTGAAGGCCACTGAAAGGAGAACAAGGTTTATAACAGCTGTCATTAATAAATGGTAAAATTGATAGGTAATCAATAGTTTATAATTACTTTACTGTTAGCAAATGGTGAAATGATATCTAATATTTCTAGATTATTAGTAATGGCTATATTTATGTGCATTTATTTCATTATTTTGTGATGTAATCATTTTATGAATTAAATACACATTTATAGATCATAGCTAAGGTTTTTAATTACTCTGCAGTGAGAAAGTTCTAGTTCCCAGGGAATTAAATACTGATGTTTAGTTACGACTTATTTTTATGACCACCTTTCTTTACTTTTAAAATAATTGTAATTTTTCCCTGGACCAAAAGGGGAATAAAAACAGTGTCAAGTGTTGGTGGTTTGGCCAGCAGTGTTTTACCCAAACACAGGCTGCTCCGTACTCAAAAGTTCAATGCTGAGTCTTCTTACAATGTCCCAAAACACAAAATCCCATGTCCTAGCCTAGGCTAGGTGGACACACACACACGCACACGCACACGCGCGCGCGCACACACACACACACACACACGCACACACACACGCACACACATGCGCACACACACACACACACACACAGAGCTTGTGGGGAATATAGACCTGAGGTTTAAACAAGGTAATTTGGGAGAGTGGAGAAGAACAGGTGAAGCACATCAGACTAATGACACAAGGGAAGCAAAACACAAAACACGCGGGACGAGGGACCGCCACAGTAAAAACAGTAAGTGGTCGAAGGTGACACAAACGCAGACTAGGCACGAAAAAGGAACGCTACAAAACACAAACACGCAGACTAAGACACAAGAGCTGAATATGGACACAGGTGATGACTAAACATGGAAACAGAACTCAAAACGCATGAGTGCTATAAACCTAAACACACTCTACAGAAGAGGAATAATAAATATTAAAATAAATAAATAAATAAAATAATATGATTCTAAACATTCTGGACATTAATTCCAAACTTTGTGTTTGTCTGTGTGCAGCATTCACTTTTTATTATTAGCCTCCTCAGCTGCAGTTTAACAGAATGGACAGGGGTCTAAATTGGACGGAAGTGTGTATTGTAGCATTTTTGTAACCACCTCCAATGTTGTTTCTGTGTGTGTGTATAGTTTCACCCTGTCCACCCATGCTTACATTTTTGTGTCTGGGTGTTTGATCTATTTTTTGTTGTTTGAATTTGTTAGTCAAATGTGTTGCTCTCACAGATCTCCCCCTATGCAGGCTATGTATGCCCCAGAGTGGCAGACCAAAATTTGCATGTGTGTGTGTGAACCACACTGTCATATGTTCGCCACAGGTGCTGACGGAGATGAAGTTTGACTTTTTGATGACAGTGTGTAACCACGAGCACTTCATCCCTCTCAATCTGCCCATGGCCTTCGGGCGCACCAAGCTGCAGAGGGTACAAGGTAAGTATTCCTGCGATCTACCGCACATGTATCCACTGACCTGCTTTCACATGACAGCCCCACCCCCCCCCCCCCCCCCCCCCCCCCTTTTCTTTCCCCCCCCCCCCCCCCCGATCCCATTTAACCCCCCCGTTTTTTTGCCC
>VUQK01033186.1:0-15936 GCA_015106715.1 Bujurquina vittata
TTTTTATGCTTAAATAGTTTTTTGCTGATTTTAGCTTTGTTTTTTGGTGGTCTGGGAGCAGGCACCGTCTCTATGAGGATGGGGTTTTGGAGGGATGGCAGGAGGAGAGAAGCTGCAGAGAGGCGTGTAAGACTACAACTCTGCTTCCTGGTCTCAACTCTGGGCAGTCAGGATTTGGGAGGGTTCATAAATTTGGCCAGATTTCTAGAAATGAGAGCTGCTCCATCCAAAGTGGGATGGATGCCGTCTCTCCTAACAAGACCAGGTTTTCCCCAGAAACTTGACCAATTATCAATGAAGCCCACGTTGTTTTCTGGACACCACTCAGACAGCCAGCGATTCAAGGAGAACATGCGGCTAAACATGCCAATAACCCTAGTCTGTTCCTCGGCGGGTGTGTCACCAAAAGGTTAGAGCTGTGAATGGGTTGGTGGTGTACCAGGGGCTTCTGTTTAGGACTCCTCGCAGTCACCCAGCCAGCCTGCTTTCCGGCTGCTCAGGATCTGCTGTGGTGGGCTAATGGCTAAGCTGCCTTGGTTATATTATATTATATATCTGTTTAGATATTTGCTACAAATACAAGTTAATGATAACCAGCAGATTTTGATCTAGATAATGCAAAATATCCACAGCCACTGCAGTCATGAAGTTAACGTGGAACATTACATGATCAAAGCACTGTTGCTAAAGCACATACAATCATTTCAAAAAGTAAGCAAACTTAAAGTAACGGGAGACTTTAAATAAAAGGGAAATAGAACATATGAGTGGAGAATGTTCTTTCACTGAGTGGTTTGAGGAATTTGAAAGAGCTGTTGACATCTTTCCAGTGTTTACACTTTTGTGCCGTGATTCAGCTTTCTTAAAGTAACCTTGGTATTGCTGCACTAACAAAATTGTGTTCCTTTTGTGCAGTATCTTTCTCTATCAAGCTATGAAGCCATCCTTGAGAAGTGAAATGCATGAAAATGCTTTCCCTGTCCTGTCAGAGTTCAGTTTGAATGCTGTTAGCTGGCACCTTGGGGCACATTAATTTCCTTTAAAATATACTGTGTGCAGAGGTATTGATGTTGCTTCTAAATTCTTGCAGAGTTGCTCCCTTGACGGACAAAGTTTGACAGCAAAGAAAAAAAGCCATCAAATTAGAAAATGAAAAAGCCATCCACCTTAAATGCTGTGGTTCTTCCCCAGTACCTTTATGGTAATTACAAAATATACAATTGAGTTGCAGCCATCAAATAATTTTTCTTCCACTACCATCATGGAATGATATTCCAATTTTATGCTCTAGTACCCTGAAAGACAGCAACAAATAAAAAGAGAGCCTTTATTATTCTGTATATGATTGTATTAGTATTTTAGTGGTTACTGTGAGATAAAAATAATAGGAAAGATGACAAAGTAAGCGACTTATTCTAAAAATGTTGCATGATGACATCGTGTTATTATTTTTTTTAATTATACATGGTACATGAAACACATAATGCACTCTGTATCTGTTAAAACAAGCTTAAAAAAGAAAGTCCCAGCTCGCCCCTACGGGCGGTATTTTTGCCCTCAAGCTCGGGTCCTCTACCAGAGGCCTGGGACCTTGAGGGTCCTGCGCAGTATCTCAGCTGGTCCCAGGACTGTGCTCTTCTGGACAGAGAGCTCGGATCTCTCGGATGTCCTTCCAGGACTCTAGGACTCTGCCGGAGCCACTTTCCCAGTCTGGGCATCGCTGGCCCAAGTGTTCTGATTACCACCTCTCGCTTCCTTTCCTTCACGATGCTGGCCTCTTGGTTATGGCGTTCCATGTATGCCCTGCCTGCTAGCATCTTGTGCCCTGCTGTTATGTGCTGGATTATTTTAGGGGCACCTCTTGCCTGGTGTGGTAGACCCCACCCTCTATTGATCTTGTGCTCAGAGCTTGTTCCTGTGCTGCCATGATCAGTGCCTCTGTGCTGTCTGTGCAGCTTTGAATCTGATGATTCATGTTTTGGTTTGTTTACATCATGTGGATGCCCGGGTGCATGTGTGTTGCTTACCTTGGGATCACCTAGGGTCAGGATCCAATTGAGTTTTTATGGGATGTGCTGGTCAAACAAGTCCAATCCATGGAGTCCCCACCTTGCAACTGGCAGGATTTAAAGGACCTGTTGCTACAATCTTGGTGCTAGATACTACAGCACACCTTTGGGAGTCTAGTGAAGCCTATGCCTGAATGGTTCAGGGCTGTTTTGGCAGCAAAAGAGGAACCATCTCAATATGAGGCAGGTGGTCATAATCTTATTTTTGATCAGTGTATATAACAACCTGCCAAAGTACACTTCACTCATGATTCATGCTTCATACAATTTTTCTCAATTGTTTACACACAAATACTGGTACTTGAGACACAATGACCACAGCATGTAACTCATGCACCGACCCCCTGGAGCAATTCTGCTAAACTACAAGCACAATTCCTGGTTTACACTGAAACTGCAGTTCTAAAACACACTAAACACAATTTTCTGCATTTGGCACAATTTTCTGAATTTTCCAAAGTTAATTGGCCTACTAGGCACACTGACTCACCACATGGGCAAACACCTGTCACACTGTCTTACAATCACCAATCAGAGCTTTAGCATAAAAGGGCAACAGATGAGCTCTCCTGTTTTGGAGCAATGGATGCCAACATTGGAAACCGAGGCAGAGCCAGAGGAGTGAGAGTAAGAGGAGGACGAGGACGAGGAAGGCCAAGGACTGTAATCTCTGATGAGAGCCGAGGCACTTTGGTTGACCCACCTATGGTCCAACAATGAGGGAGGCTGGGCAAAGAGTACAGCCAAATTTGAGCAGGTACACCCTAGCATCCATCATCCTGACTTTCCAAAATGAGAACAGGTAAGAAATCTAGCCTCTCTAGAAAGCTGCAGTACTGCGTATCAATACAGTGAGTATCAATACAACGAGTACAGTAGTACAGTATTGCCTGTGGACTGTTGTGAAAGATTGTAAAAATAAACAATGTTCCAAATATTTTAGAAATATATTCCTACATTGTAATCCTAAACAGTATTTTACTATTTGTATTGCATAACTGAAAGATTACCAACACAAAGTGGAGGGGAACGTCTTCTGTCTCCTGAACAGGAAACCAAAATCATGAACATGATCCTAAAAAATATTGCCACAACATTACGGCAGATACCAAGAAAAATGATAGAGAACAATGAGCTATTTCAGAATATAGAGAGGGTAAGCTTATCAACGCTGGATCGTGCCTTGTGCAGAAATAACGTGAGGATCAAGCAGGTCTACAGGGTGCCATAAGAACTGCGATAGAACTATGTGCTAGTAAGTCCTATACAATCCCACAATTGCAACATCGCCTCAACAATGTATGAATTGTCCATATTTCAGCACTGTAATCATAATGATTGTGCTTCACAACAGTGAGGACTCCATGTCTATTTCTGGTATTGTCATGTGTGTTTCAGTGAGGAAGAAGCATGTGGAAATACAGCAGTTGATGCTTTTCATGGCCGGATTCGCCATGCTACACAATATTTGCCCCGCTGCTTGGCCAGGGACACATTGCTTGTGATGTGGATGAGGTGCTGTGGCCCGTCCGAGACAGAAGAGTTTTTTTCTTTTTTAACCGTATACAGCATATCTATACTGTAGACCACTGCACGTGGTGGTTGGGAGGTACAGTGTGTACATTGTTTTTGTGGGGAAAATAAAATATATTTGTTACCGTGTGTTTGTGTGAGTATAAAAATTATATTCTGAAATATTTTACAATAACACAGTCTGTAGAAAGTGTAACAGTGAACAAAAAAGGCCAAAGTCATTATGATGAATGAAGAAGCAGTGATCATAGTTCATCACAGTGTTTTACACTGAGCACATCAGTGTTCAGCTGCTTCTTATCAGTGTCTGCTCATGTGATGGTTTGTGTGTCATATGAAAACAATTTCAAGAAGAGAAAACATTGTTTTGAATGTAGACTTTTGTTTTGCAGGAGAATTGAAGGGTTTTGCCCATTGTGTGTGTGTGTGTGTGTGTGTGTTTGGTTTGTGTGTAGAGTTCTGAGAGTGTGGGGCATGCTTTCAGAAAATGTGTGTAAACGATTGAGACAAATATACCGTATTATTTGCACTATAAGGTGCACTTAAAATCCTTCAGTTTTCTCAAATATTGGCAGTGCACCCTATAACCTGGTGCGCCTTATGTATGGACTCAAAACACGGTAATACGCGTGGCACGTGTGTGTTTGCCACAATGTCACACATACACGTGTGTTTACATTATTTTTCTTAACCTAAAGTTGTTAAGAAGTCTTGCTTTTTAAGAAAATAGAGGGGATGATGTTACACATGCATATGCAGTCGTGTTCCGCCTAGTAAAAGTTTTCACAGGTCAGACCATCAAACATTGTGACGGGCATCATAGCTGGAATGATCTCACTGGTCTCCAGTTGAATCTATTTCAGTCACAAAGGACACGTTGATGGAAATCAGCAGTCTCAGAAGGATTTTTTAGCTCAGAGACAAATCAGATGTGAAGTGTGCAAAAGGACTTTCAACTGCGCGTCACAGCTGTCTTCAGATCTGTTTGTTCGTTCAGGGTGCATTGGGATCATTTTAATGTCAGTACTATTTACAGTGTATTCCACAAAAATATTTCAAGTTTAATTTACATAAATACTTGGTTGGACCATATTTACATTTTGCTCATTGTGCTTCAAAAAAACAAGGCAAGCGTCTGATCACAAGCTAAGATTAACAATTAATGAAGTCTTTCCTGCAGATGGAAATTAGCCACAGTGGAGCTTAACATGTTAAGTTGTGGATCCAATTTCTGTCTTGCCTTTTTTTTCTTAATGGCTTCCAGCTTCCTTGCGGCCTTAATAACAGATATTATACTATAGCAGTACCTCAGCTGTAAATACTCCTCACAGCATTGGCTCGCTTGTTGAATAGCAACTGGATAGCATAGTGGCAACACAACCATCTTTGCAGCAATAGGTCGAGGGTTTGAATCCCAGCCAGGACGTGTTATCCCCACTCTGTGAGGTTGGGTACCGATCCCCAAGAACAACTGGTACATTGAATGCAAGAGCAGCTGGCTCAAGACCTGGATGCTTCATGGCTGATTATCAAGAGTACCTGAAGTACCCTCTGAAAGTCTAATAGCAGCACTGCAGACACTCCCTACTGCAGCCGTCTCTGAAACGCACCAGCTGACCTACACCACACCAACAATGTTTGACTATAAGACGGCTGACGGCCACACGGAGCAGTACCCTCCAGGGGAAGGACACTAGAGGCTAAGGTCGGGGGAGCAGGAGGGAAGTTAGCAGGAAGATGTGATGAGGAGAGGCCTTGGCTAACCAAAGAGTTATACTTGAGCTTTAGAGGCCTGGAGAATAAACCAGGTGTTCTCCACTTATATATAACTATAATTTCATTTTTAATTATTGGAGCGAATGCTATTCATCTGGTTGGTAGAGTCTAGACATTCTTTAGCTGTGTGACCTTTGTGTTTGAAGATCCAAACATGAAGCTGTACTACTTAAATTCCTTTACTCAAATATTTATTTCTCTTCATATCCCCACAAGCTTAGTGCAGTTTTGCATTGCCTGTAAATCTGCATTGATCAGTGCATTTTCTTTTAGTCTGGCTGGTTTGTCGATACTTGAAACCTTGACTGAATTCATTTAGTAGCTCAGAACAGCCGCAACAATTTATTTATTCTTTGCCATTTTAAGCAGTTAATGATTTTCATTTGTGCTCTTGTGTTCAGCTTTTCCCTCACAGACATTCTGATTTTAATATGAAAATGTCTTAATTGAATCCTCCAGAATTAGCCTCCATTTCTGCCGTTAACTGCAGGAATTGATATTCAACATTGTATTTATAAAACCGTACCAATCCAGGTAGTGTCAACATTAGATTATGTATACGTACAAATTCACCGCAAACGTTATGAGCACAAAGTACATATTACCGTGAGACGCTAATGAAATACAAATTGAAGCGTTCCTATTTCCTCTCGTGTTTTTATTGCAGATATGTATCCTGGAGCTCAGCTTAGGTTCAAATGAGGGGAAAAATGGTAGAGGAGAGAAGTGAGAACCTTTAGCTTCGTTTGCAGCCCAGTATGAGAGGCTGCCAGTGTGGCGAGACCTAGCTGTGAATTCCCCACAGAGATGAGCTTGGTCCTGAGGGAATGCAAGCCAGTCTCCAGCCTGCTCTTCTACCTGAGAACAGCTGCAGCCTCCATCTGCCAGCTCTTCATGGTGGCTACCTGAGGGAAGCACGCTCCACCCCTCCATTTCAGAGGAGAGGCACAATTCTTCTGACAGAGGGGATTTCAGGGTTTAATGACATCAGTAGGACACTTTCCCTGGATGTTGGTAAATATGTGTGCATGTCTGTTCTTGTGAAACATGCACACACACGCGCACACACACACACACACAACAGGCAAGCACATCTTTTTTTAAAATGTATTCTAGAAACGATCTCGCTCATGATTGGAATACGCAGAGCCTCTGATTTCAGCCAATCCTCTCCTGCTCAGTGGGGCACATGAACCTTAGTCTGGCTTTTTCAAACAGCTTGTGTTGGTCAACAAATGCAGAAAGCCTAGTGATTGTGCATGATTGTGAAGCAAACACTGTGGTGTGAGAGGCAAGGATGCATTTCCTTTAACACGTGAGTGAAGATAAGGCTGCGTTTACGCCCCTGAAGGGGAGAATGATGTTTCCTCACTGACAACATTTACTCGAATGAATAATTTTAACAATATGCACAATTTAACACTCAAAATGCATTTACGGGTAGATTCAAAAAAATGGCGGCAGGACCCGACGCTGCCATAGGCTCGCCGTAACTCGCGAGCGGCACCTAGCTCGCACAAACACACACTATGCAAAACTCTCAGACCCATTTGCACATTTCATGCATGCTGAGAACAGTGTTAGCATAACTTATCTTAGTAGCATCAGTCACCACAAACATCCCTGAAGGCGAGAAACAATCCGAGTGACGAGCTGATGCTTCCTCACTGAGGCTAGTGGGCGGAGACTAAAGCGAGCGATCTTAATGACCGGATTCAGACCACTTCTGTAGATAACTGATAATGTTCTTAAACGTACAACGTTCTGTGATTGTTGTGATTGATTTCCTAATTTAACTTGTCCCAGCTGAAGGTTTATTCCTCTCAGTAAGTGAATAGAAGCTCTAGCACCTGTTTTCATTGTCACAGGGCTGCTTATTGCCGTAAATAGGCTGCCATGCCATTGCTTGAATATGTGACAGGTATGCTGAGCACTGTGCAGCTATATCAGGTCAGCGCACGTTACTGGACATTTCAGACACATCCACATGACGCTGAAGGCATTTCCAGGTTTGTGGTGTGCGCTTAAATGAATGCTTTTAATATTTCAGTACCTACAATCGTGCTTCCCAGACAATACTGACTTTTGTGATGCGGTCAAAATTTATCCCAGAAAGCCAAAAAATACATCAATAAAAACGTGTACAGGCATTCATTGTTCTGATTGGATGGTTCGTTTATAACAAACAAAACAATCCACCGCCACCACTATCATGAAGTACAGTTTGAACAAGCTGTAACAAAAAATACAAATTTACTGATGGAACTTTGACAAAAGTGACAGAGAAAGGTCAAAATTAAAAGGTTCTCAGTTCAGTCACAAAGAAGCTTCTGATTTCTGATCTTCTATCAGCAGCTCTGCTCTTCGTTTGGATCTTTAACGATCCAAAATATTGTGAAAGCGCTTCGTGTGCTGTGTGACACTGTTAGCATGGCAAACACAGCTGTGATGCACAGGGATGGAAATGCTGATGCCCCCCACACCTGCATGCTGGCTCTGCTATGACTGTGAGCGGGCTAGACTGCGTTAGACTGTCAGTCGTACATCAGCGACGCAAAGGGCAGGACACATTTATTTTCTGCACAGAACCAAGAGAAACGTTCAAATGCTGTAAATCTGCTTTTACGTACTGCCTCGTGGCTAAAATATAATGCTCTTTTATAGTTCCCGTCTCCTATCACTTGTCTGCTCCACTCAGACAAAGTAATCCAGCTCGTGCCTTTGACAGGATTGCTGTTTGTCTGGGCTTGTGGTGACATTACTTAACTAAATGAGTCACCGCTAATTGCAATGAATTACCCCAGTGTTTGATACATTAGTGAAGCCTCAGTGAACACAGACGGTCCTGCATTCTGTTATGCTGACCACCCTTGAGGGACTCAATATCACATTAAGGTGTATTCATTGTTCTTGTTTGACACTCAGGCTTGAGAATTCCTGTCTGGGATCCTGTTCCATTATTTGGGAACATGGACTGGAACACTTTGAACTGTGCAGGTTTTAATGCGGGGGGGCAGTTTGATTATTAGTGCAAACCAACTGCCAAGTTTTAAGCTTCCTCACCACCTCCATCAACGCAAAGATTTTGTTCACTTACATTTGTTCATTCAGTGTCATCATGTGACCTAATTACTGATAATTAGCTGCATGATTAAAAGCAGGCTATTTAAACTGAAGTTAACCCACCGTTCACGGAAAATACAGGATTCTTTACTTAATTTTAATTTTTTTTGCAGTTAAGGAGGATTACATGGCTCTACCATATATTATATTTCAGAGCACTGTCCTGTGTAAGAATAGCACAGTGGTCTCTGCAGCCTAATGTTACTGTCAGCAGGTAAGATAAAGCTTAAACTGTTCTATGGATGTTTAGTTAACCCTTATATACTATATGTACTCTAGGGATATCATTATTTAGAATTTACACCGGTTTATAGAGGAAAAAAACCTTCCATGACATGTTACACATTCACATGTGTCACATTCTATTTGAGCTAAGATATTAAAAGACCGCAGCCATAATGATGCAGCAGTGGGGATTGGAGGGCTGAGAAGGACGTGCAGAAGACAGTGAGCAGACTGCAACGCCACAAAGTGGTTGGCAGGACCCAAGTGGAGGAGAGCGGTTTTGGATGCCAGATCAACCAATGCATGAGCCATGTCTGTATGAAAGAGAAGAAGCCGTCTCTGAAGTATCTCCGTCTGCTCTTTTTGGCTGTTCCGTGTACGGGTGCCACAGTGGATGATTATCTGCTTCCAGCTCACCCTCTCCTGAACATCTCCTCTGTCACACCAACGCTCTGGTGTGGCAGAGGAGATGTCCAGGGATGTTCACTACATCCATGGATATTCTCTGTGGTCTTCCTCTTTTTCTCCTTGCGTTGCAGCCCCCAGTTGAACACTCTTTGTTCAGTATATCCACGATCCTCTTCTGCACGTGTCCAAACCATCTCAGCCTCGCCTCTCTAACTTATCTGCAAACCGCTCGATCACAGACGTCCCTCTGACACACTCATTTCTGATGCTGTCCAGCAGCTTTAGCAAGCACGATCATGATCTGAACGGCGTCAAACTCTGAGAGGTGGGAAAGAAAGGAGAGGAGAGTGATGAAGAATCATCAACTGCTGCAACTGTAACAAACCGAGCCAACGGCACCGAGAGAGAGGAACACACATGGGATATGCACACACACACACACAGTCCTGCTCTGTGTGTGTTTGTGTTGGTCGAGAAGCCACAACAGCGACCCCCCCGGGCTCCCCAAGACTACTGACCACACGTCTGTGACAACCGTGTGCCCGCCTCAGCAGAAGGAAGAGGGGGGGCCCAGGTGGGGCCCAACGGCCAAAGGTCCAAGGTGCAGAAGAACCACCTGGTACCCCCCACCCCCCACGACCATGTCCACACAGGGGCCAAGGCTCAACAGCCCCCGGACCCAGGCCCAGCCTTACACACAGAGACGCATACTGGCCACTAGGGGGCGCGTGAGAGGAACAAAAATTAGGATCTTAATATTTTCTGTAATTTTGTTGATACCGATAATAAACAATAGTTTGCATTATTTAAAATGTGTTCATATAAGAAGACTTACATCAGTGTTTTTGACACGTTAACTTTTTTCCAAAGCAGGACTTGACAGAATGAAAACCCAGCTCCCAGGTTTCTTCCTGTTAAAATTTCCTTTCACTTGTACAACAGCGTTCCCTCTTTAAACAGTTTTTCCATACTTTGAGTTTAACAGTGCATAAAGGTTACGAATTACCACTTTATTAATATTTTCAGAGCGGACAGTGTCAGGCCTGAGAAGTGATAGCTGTGCTAGTGCTAGTGCTAATGCTAATGCTAATGCCCGCGTACAGGACTGACATACTGATAGCGTCGTGGTTCAGTCAAGAAATGGCAATGCTAATTTGATCATTTAATGACAGTGTAATTAATGCAGAGAAGAGGCACACAGACACTTATTTTTTTAATCTTTTTTTAATCTATTTTAATTTAAAGTCACTGAAATCAGCGCAATGCCAGTGAAAATTACGGAGTGAACATTTACATTTGACAAACTTCGAACTGAAGCAGTTATGATACCACATGAGCTGCTTCCCTCCCATTTGCTGCTGCTGATTATATAAATACTTGAATATTTTACAATGACCCAACCAAGTTAAGAAGTCAAAGTTCTTTTTTTTTTCCTTTTTGTCATGCTTCCTCCTGCAGCTCACTTACAGTAGAACATTTGTAACCATACAGAATCCAACCCTATTGTCATAAATGTCCCACAATGTGGGACAAATAAAGTGTCGTCTTCTCTTATTGTATCTCACCTCATCACCTTTGAAGAATAAATGTACGGGATGCCCTCCCTGGGTTAAAAGAAACGCCTGCTCAATATGTGAGTGAATAATTTGCATGGAGCAGAGAGCACCATGGGACATTTCGTCCTTATATCAAACTTCAGTAACTCTGCATTTTTGCTCGTCTCTTTATTTCCCCACATGTTGCCTCCCACAGCAACAAGCTAATAATCATGTGGCGTGTGCTTTGTGTGCGTCGGTGCCTGTGACAGGTGTACATTCAAAGGGTTTCAGCGTGCGTGTGCAATCCAGGCTTTAGGTAGAAAACAAAAGACTGCAAAAATCTTAACAATCAAAAGTTTCAAAAACACTTTAACGTGTGTTCCCACCTAAATATTACTGATTAATATTTAGGTGGGTAAACATACCCCACCCCTGTGACAGTGACGCCTCCAGATGGCAGAACCATCCCCCAGCAGTAGAATGGATGCCGACACACACACACACACACACACACACACACACACACACACACACACAGCTCAGAAATGGCTTGAGGAACATGACAAAGAGCCCAAGGCAATGACCCAGCCATCAAACTCCCCAGATCCCGCTGTAACAGAGCATCTGTGGAAAGCAACAACACAAGCTCGATCCCGGTCCCAAGCCCACAATCCTCAGGACCTGAAGCATCCGCTGCATCTGTGCCAGTGCTGGACCCACTGGACTCCCCTGCAGTGCTCCTGTCTATACCCCACGGGGGTGCTTTAGTAGCAAAAGTGGGTCTTGCATATATTAGTTTTTAGCTTATATCCATATATATATATACTTACTGTTTCAGGGACTTTGAGAGAGTGGTCCACGCCTCATGTCATCCCGACTTGACTGAAATAGTCGACTACAACTGGTCCAAAACGCAGCAGCGCCGTTACTAACCGGCACTCGTAAACGAGAGCACTTATCCCCCACTCTAGCATCCCTGCACTGGTTTACAGTCAGTGATTTTAAGGGTTTACTGTTTGTTTTGAAGGCGTTGCCTGGGCTAGCACCCTCCTACCGCTCTGATATTATAAACCTGCACACGCCCACCAGGTCACTGAGGTCAGCTGAGCAGACGCTCCGACGTGCCGAGGTCAGCATTAAAGCTCAGAGGTGTTCGGGCCGTCACAGCTGTTGCTCTGAAACTTTGTATCAGGACCTTTAAAACCCGTTTGAAACCCATTTTTGTTCTTTAGCTTTTAAATCAGAATGATTCATTATTGATGCTTTTTTCTTTTGCTTGTGTTTTATTATTTCATGTTTCAGCTGTCTCCTTATTTGTGTTCTAACTTATTTGATGTATTGTAAATGTGCAGCACTTTGGTTTTAAATGTGCTTCAGAAATAAACTTTTATGCTTTGGTTTCTATTTATTTACTCTTTTTTTTTCATGAAAAAAAGTTGCCGTACATTTATTATCACAGGCTGTAAAAGCGTGCACACACACACACGCACACACACACACTGCTTGTTAAATTTGTGTCCTCTCTTTCTTGGCATATTTCTTGTGAAAAGGTGAAGCTTTTGAAATGACAAGGTCCTAGACCCTAAGCACTAGAGCGGAGCAGACTAAATGTTGGAGGGTCATCCTTCAGTAAGTACACCAGCCTCCCTCACCTTCTATCTCAGCCTTCAAGGTGGAAGCAAGGGAGCCCTACTCACCGCTGAAACATTCTTCTAATTTACGTCTGCCAGCGCCAGGAAATTGAAGTCAAAGGTTCACTGCATCTAGTGCCACAAAAAATGATCTGTTAAGGACCAATGTGTAAAGGAGAGAAGGCGAATTAACCTGGACACTTATAAATGGGACACAAAGGGCTTGGAGTGGCTTTCAAAAATTCATGACACAGTGAAGTTGGTGGTAGTGGCTGCGAGTTGGGGCGATAGATTAAAAACGAGCGATTTCTCAAGTGTCGTGTAATTTGCTGCTTTTATATGATTCTATATGCTTGTTGTGGCTGTCAGCCTTTCAGGGTCCCTGAGAGCTCGAACGGCGGGCATTTTGATTTAAACTCTATGAACTGTCATTCACTTGAATTAGTTAAACAAAATTATGCTTTGCAAAAGTATATATTTAAATATATATATATATATGGCCATGCCATCATCGCAGCTCTCGAGATGTTCCTCAGGAGCCGTTCACAATCGTCTTTGTTTCTTGGGTTTAATCATAATATCATTTTAATACATAGATTGCAGTCCTTTGTTCTGTGTTGGTGTATTTTGATAAATAAAGTTTTCTGTCTTTTTAGGTTCATCCTTTTTTTCCCCATTAACTATCATCACTCATAAATATTATATAAATATGATGAGCAAAAAATAAGCCTCAATATCCACTTGCTGACTGAAATCAGTGCTCCACGTTTCCCTCGCTGCCCTGCAGGATGGTGTGTGCTGTGGCCTTTACCGAGCTTAATTTTTCCTCCCTCCCTGTCTGCCTCTTTAGCTTGGCCAGCGGCCCAAAGTGTCTTGTAATCCTTGATCTCTGAGGTTCAGTGAATTACCACACACCTAAAAAACAGCCGACTCAATAACCAGAAGATTATCGGGACTTGTGACGATGTCAGCAGCAGCAGAGCATCTGCTGCAGCTCGGGGACGGAGGCCAGTCGCTCAACACATCGTCCGACACTAAAGCAGTTGAGACGCAGCAGAGCAGCATGGGCAGGGAAGATGCACATGGTAATAAAAACGGTGTTCGTGCAGCAGCCACGGCAGAACTGTTTGAAATTCAGTGCTGCAGAGTTGTGCGTTTATGTTGCATCTTTGATCTCTAACCAACCAAGAAATGATTGAAAGACTGACGGCGCTGCTGTCTTTGAAGCCCTCTTGTGCCTGCCTGGATGAGCTTGTAACAGCACTGTGATGGTCTCGGGCTCCGTTAACGCACAACAGTGTGGTTTAGACCTTGTTTGTGAGAAAGTATAGCAGATTTCTCTCCTATGCAGAAGCCATGAGAACCTATAAATACAGCTTCTGTGGCCCGTTTGACTCCTGGAGGATTGCTTTAGTCAAAAAGTTGCATTCAGCTTTGTTTCTTGCTCCCCAGGAAATAATATTAATAATAATTCTCGTCCAGATCACTGTGAGGAGCCTCTGCGTTCAACCATGCCGAGACATAATGCAGGACTCCCCAGAGGGCGTCTTTGTGCTCACAAGCTTTCAGGGGCGGAAGTGAAGCTCCTGATTTTCAAGGATGAGCTGTGACACTCTGCAGGCAGTGCCGGACCTCAGTCTGATGGTGAAGACCTTTCGCTCTCTCACTTTGGAGATTGTTCTTTCCAGTAACGTGCAGTGCAAGAAAAACGGGAACAATTTGCTATTTTATTTCCACAATCATCTTTTAAATAGCACTAGTCTTACTGACCGCTCACAGCCCTTTATACTGGAAGCCACATTTAGCCACTCATTGATCACTCGTTTGTACATGTTTACATCACCATGTGATGGTCTTTGAAGTGTGGGAGGAAGATGGAGTCTGTAGCAAACCCATTTAAACACAAACATGCAAACGCCACACTTGTGATTTTAGTTTGATTCAAATTGAAATTTGTAACTGTTATCGTTAATCCAGCTTTCTGCTCAATTCCTGTTCGGCAGACACTTCGATTCCCACTGAAATACTTTCAGGCAAATTCCAAACTTACAGAAGACGTGAGCTTTTTGTGAGGCTCCATGTTTGCACAAAGCTGGAATCAAAGAAACAAAACCACAGGAAAAAAATCCAAAACTGACCAAAGCCGCCTGACTGCGATGAAGAACGAGGGTACGCCTTCTTGGACACTGCGAGCCTGTAGCACCAGCTCGATCAGCTTTTCCTTACAGCATTTTCCATCATCACATCTTGAATTAGCTGCAGAAAGAAAGACCTAAAAATGAGCCCAAATGCATGCACAGTCCTGTCAACAGCATGAGTTTAAAGCCCACATTTACAGGATAAAAAACATTAGCAGCAACCTTTGTGACCTCTGCTCAACGCTGTGCATGTGGATGTAGGTTCGGCTGAATTGTCGCACATGTAACTGCAGAGGATGCGGCCTTTTACACTAAATCGCATGCCTTTCCTCAGTTATAGAATCATGGATTTGTACAGCACATACCCCCCCCCCCTCTTTTCATTGGTCCCTCAGGTCTGCACAAACCAGAAAGATCTGTTGGGGGGGAAATGCCCCCATGAAGTGTGTTTAAAAATAAATAAATATCTATATTTGAACTACTAGAGATGGAACCAACTGTAGCAGTAATGCGTGTCCTTGAAGTAGCAGAGAGTCCCCGGGGGGCAGAGAGTGGTGACAGGAGCAGACTTCAATGGACATGCAGATAAAGGGAACAGAGGTGATGAGGAGCTGTTGGGTGGCTATGGTTGTTAGGGAGAGGAATGTGGAAGGCAGATGGTGGTGGATTTTGAAAAAAGGATGGAAATAGCTGTGGTGAGCATGCACTTCAAGAAGAGGAGGAACATAGGGTGACAAAAAGAAAGGAGCAAGGTGCATACGGGTGGACCGTATGTATGGAGATGGTGCCGTTTGAAAGCGATCGGAGACTGCAAGGTGGTGGCAGGGGAGAAAGTAGCAAGGCAGCATTGGATGGTACAGTAGTCTGTAAGATGATTGTGGGAAACAAGAAAAGGAAGCAAGTGAATGAAATGGAAATGAAATGAAGCTGAAGAAGGAGGAATGTTGCACGGTGTTCAGGGAGGAGAGGAGGAGATGAGGCAGGCTCTAGCTGGTAGGAAGAGTTACCAGATGACTGCGAAAGTACACCCACAGGACACTGCCAAGATGGTAATTTGGTGGATTCTCTGGACAAAAGAAGACAAGGACACTTGGTGGTGGTAGGAAGGAGTACGGGAAAGGATTCAAGGAGACTTGGTGGTGGTAGGAGGGAGTACGGGAAAGGATTCAAGGAGACTTGGTGGTGGTAGGAGGGAGTACGGGAAAGGATTCAAGGAGACTTGGTGGTGGTAGGAGGGAGTACGGGAAAGGATTCAAGGAGACTTGGTGGTGGTAGGAGGGAGTACGGGAAAGGATTCAAGGAGACTTGGTGGTGGTAGGAGGGAGTACGGGAAAGGATTCAAGGAGACTTGGTGGTGGTATGAGGGAGTACGGGAAAGGATTCAAGGAGACTTGGTGGTGGTAGGAGGGAGTACGGGAAAGGATTCAAGGAGACTTGGTGGTGGTAGGAGGGAGTACGGGAAAGGATTCAAGGAGACTTGGTGGTGGTAGGAGGG
>VUQK01033194.1:8094-23005 GCA_015106715.1 Bujurquina vittata
TTTTAACCCTTTTTACCACCCCCTCTCTTTGTTGTCTGTTTTTTTTCCCCCTGCGGCACCCCGGCGGCGGGTGGGCCCCCCCCCCCCCCCCCCCAGCAGACAGCAGCAGAGTAGATGGCACTCGCTATCACAGACTGGTAGACAGGGTTCCCCCCAGCCGTACAAACTGAGGCCGCTGTTGTGTCATGATGATGTGTGATTTACATGGATGGATTGGAGTCTATAAGAGAGGACTGAGATTCATAAGAAACCTTAAAGCACGTAGCCATCGTTGCGTGTTGTATGTTGGGTTCAATGATCTGCTCTGTAGAGTCTTCTAGAGCTATTCTTGGTCTGCTCCCATCTTTAATCAGTCAGAAAACATTACTGCCCCATTTGGCCTGAAATCACTGTGACAGTGTAAGTTTCCTTCTTTTTTGATTTGGAATTTTGAATGTTTTTATATCTCACTTTTACCTCATGTAATATTTTCAGTATTTTTCCGTGTAAAACTTTATGTTCCCCTTGCTAGTTGAACTGTTGCCTTTCTTGACCAGGGAGCTCTGGCCAAAGATTTTTAATGTCAACAGTTTGCCTCATGTTTAAGTCAAAGTTCAGACGGTTTTTGTGATAAAGGCTGATACAGTTTCTCTTTGTGTGGACCCTCAGAGCCTCCAGCCATCGCAGTGTCTTGGAGAAATGTCTCTGACCACGGGCTGGTGCTGGGCCAAAGCTTGAGGACCGCTATTGGAGGACGAGTCAGCGTTCGTACAGGCGCCAACCTCACTCTGGACTGTCCCGTCAGTGGTAGGTCACAATACCATACAACACACAAAAAAAGGTCTGCTTAGCCAAGTTGTACTGCAATGAAAGAGATCTGCTCCCCACACTGCATTTACTCATAAAGCACAATAATATTTATAAAACTGGGATCACATTTCTAATATGTCTTATGTCTGTTTACAAAGCAGAAACACAAATGTGATGTATTAGTCAAGGGTTTACTTCCTGTGCACAAAGCAGAACAAATGTCCTCATAAAATGAGAGTGGAAGCACATTTTGGTTCCCACAACATGAGTAATACCTGCAACACACGCACACACACACACACACACACACACACATTTCTCATTGCAGTAACCTTTTGTAACCAGCTCAAAATAACCTGCTTTATCAGACATTTTCATCACTTCACGATTGGATGGGACGAGTGAAGCGTTCGTGCGTGTGTGTGTGTGTGTGTGTGTGTGTGTGTGTGCGTGTGTGCGCGTCAGCAGGTTGAAGCGGTGACATAAACCAGATTGAAAGTCATTTTTTATCTTATTAGATGAAGTGAAGTCTGTAATAGAGAGTGACGTCTTGTGAAATAAGAGCATTCTTCTGTTGGAGCTCGTGGATCATCTAAGAGTAAGAAGCACTCGTTTGGATGCCTCTCTTCAGTAAGTCACCTCAATGTATGAGGTATTGAGAGACTAAACTTTGAGCTGTGTCCAAGTCCTGATCAGCATCGGGCATCACTGATTCTCTGCTGCTGCTGCGAGAGAAGAAAAAGCGGAGAACAGTGGAAGTTGAAATCCTGTTCACCAAGTTATCCAGTTATCCAGTGCACATGGTCTGAGTTCACTGTAACTGGTTGCCTTATGTCTTTATCCACACTGACTCTAATGGAGACACAAGAGTTAAAGAGCTGTGAACTGAGCTCCACTCCTTTCTGTGCATTCAAAGTTTGCTGTCCTTGAGCTGAGAAGCTCCTGATTTTGTTGGAAGATGCCAGAAAAACACGGATTGATTTGTTCTTTTTTGTTTTTTTTTTGTTTTTTTGCCAATTTGTGATTCTTGTGAGCTGAAATTCTGCTAGGAACAGTGCGCTAATTTGTCATTATTCCACCCATTCATGTTCTACTACCTATGTGGGTCAGATCCAAGGCAACAGTCTAAGCCGAGAGGCCAAGCTACATCCTCCAGCTCTTCTGGGAGTCCTCAGTCTGACCCGGGGTCTCCGTCAAGTTGGACATGAAACATCTCACTTAGGAGACATCGAGGAGTCAGATGCCTGAACCGCCTCAGCTGGCACTTTTGGAGGAGCAACAGCTCCTCAGCCTATTGCTAAAGCTGAGCCCGTCAAAAAAAAAAAATCATTTCTGCCGCGTGTATCCTTGAACTTTTTTATCTGTTACCACCCGAAGCCCTCAGTCATAGGCTCGGTTTCAGTTCGGTCCATCTTAGGTGAGGGTAGGAATGTAGACTGACTGCTAAATTGACAGCTTCACCGTCACGCTCAGCTTTCTTCACACTCAACAAACCAAATCAGCATCAACATCCCTGCAGACGCTGCACCAACCTGTCCGTCTCCTGCTCCATTCTTTCTACTTTCTTTGAGGCAGAAAGTTATTATTCCCAACCCAGAGTGAACATTCTTGTCCCGTATTCCTGTGTGGCAGGAAGGGTTTTGACCCCAAACAGCTTTAATGCAGGACTCTTTCAAAATACAAACGGAAAATGGAAACAAAACAGAGCCGGAGCCAGGAATGCCAAACTAAGAATCCAGAAAAACACATGGAACTGAGGATCACACGGCAGGAGAGACCCTAACAATGAATACTCGCCAGGTAACGAGGGGGAGAGGAAACAGGTGGGAGCACAGCTGGGACTGAGGACGAGACAAAGGAAGTAAAACTAGATACAAAGGACCACCAAAGTAAAACAGGAAGTAACAGATGGCACGCTCACATGGGAACTTGACAGAAACACAGAGCCAAGACTGAGATAACAAAATGGGAACACAAAAGAGAACCAACAAACCTGTAACCAACAAAAGCTCAGCAGGGGGCTAATGCATGAAAGTATCACTCCTGAGCAGCAGGAGCATCAAACCACAAAGTGAAGACTACGTATAACACAAACAGCAGCCTCTCTTAAAACCAAAAACAAATTCTGAATGCACAAAACTGAGAGCTCTGCATCCAAGACCGGGAATGATGGACCAGGTTCTGTGAGGAGCGTGGTCATCATCCTTCAGAGGCTTTGCTGCTTGCACGTGCAGGGTCTTTCCTGAGAAATGCATCCTCAGTGCTGAACTCAGCAGTGAAGGCGTTCTGCAAAAAAACAGTTTAGCTGAGATTATGCAAGCCGGGTGAATCTGTAACAACACCTCACGGACATGTTTTTTTACACGTCTTTTTTCTTTCCCTTTTCTTAAATCTCTCTCACCGTTCTACTTCTCTGCTGCTGTGCGGCTCCGTGTGGAAAAATGCTCTCATTTTCCCACAATTTATTTGATCTGTTTTTGCATTTACTTCAGACCCTAATTTTCATGGCAAGTAAACAAAGTATAGTTTTAATTAATGCATGCTAATAATTTCTGTCTTAAATTATTTGGAGGTGTGTAAAAAGGTGATAAGCCCAAGTGGAGTGAGAGGACGAGGAGAGAATGTGAAAACGTGTGATGGCCATCTCTCTGAATCACACGCTGAAAATAAACCGTCCTCCTGCAGCGAGCCGCGCTCATAAGCAGGGAAACCCAACGCATGCCGTTTGTCCGCACAGCTGTGGAACACTGACGGGAATCAGAGCAGCAGCGCGAGCAGCGTGGGGTCCGATTCTGATGCGCTGAGAAGCACAGAAAAGCACGCCGGCCGCCGCAGACTCATCTCTCTCTCTCATAGCTTCGTACTGTCACACTTTTCCTGCCACCCTCCAGCAAGCCCACTTTTTGGAGGGCTTGCTGGAAGAGCAGATGTATGTAGTTCAGCCAAGGTTTGATTTCAGATCCATGTCAGTGATCGGTATCAGCTCCTTCCCTGACTTTCACTGCACGTTGTTCTCCGGCTGCCTCTGATGGAGATGTTCCCAAAGAGCAGCACGTTCCTCTGACTCCAGAACCCGTGTCACTCAGTTCTTCTTCGTAATTACATAGGTCCAAGAAGTGCTGCATTAACCAATTACAGTTAAAATATTCAGGCGTTTGACCTTCGGTTATCTTCGAAAGTTTTGGACATTGTTTAAATTACAAGCAGAAAGTTTCCATCTTACGCCGTCTGTCAGGTGTTCCTCAGCCTACGGTGTCGTGGCACAGGAAGGAGGGACCGCTGGACGCCAACGCCGTTTTTCTGCCGTCTGGTTCTCTGTGGATCAGAAATGTTTCTCTGCACAGCCGGGGCACCTACTCCTGCACTGCCACCAACACCATCGGGAAGTCCACCGCCTCCACAGTCGTGAAGGTCCACGGTGGGTTCACACATAAACTGCACGTGACCTCTCAACATAATTGCTCACATTGGCTTCATGTGGACTAACATTTGTGTGTGCAGATCCTTATTCAGCAGGGGGGAGCAGGGTTCCTCCAGTGTCACAAGAGCTGAGCAGGAGAAGAGTTCTCATGGCATCACGGCGTGGTACAAGTGTCTTCATCAAACCTGGAGACATTCTGCGTATAGGTACGCTTTTATTCTCTTTGCACAGATATCAGCAGAACCTGTAGACAAATGCACTATTACCTTGTAGCCTGAGCTCTATCAACCAATCACATTCGAGCAGGTATCGTTGCATACAGGTAACCAGCAGATGTGGGAATGTAGGAGACATGGTGAAATGTAATCCTGAAGCTCTTGGCTGTGAGTTTTTATTAGCTTTATTTCATCTGCATCTGTGAAAAATGACCAGCGAACATAGCAGTCAGATATCTTCTGGATCCATGGGAGGTCCAGAGGAAGTGGCTGTTGCTCAGAGCCTGAATCGGCAGGTTGGCCGATTCAGGTTGGCCAAGAATATTCTGGCGTTTTGAAGCCCGGCAAACTCAGCATGTTGGCATCAAAGACTGTTCTTAAAAGACAGAGACTGTGACACACTCAGAGGCTGAGTAGAGCAGTAGGCTCCTTTTCTCATAGACTACTTTTTGTGTTTTTCAGTTGTGTCCCATATTGTGGACAGCCTAAAGCTCCTCGTGTTAACATTCATTTCACTTAGAGACGACGTGTCCAAAAAGAGTGAAGCTCTTCATCTGTGTGGAGTTACCGAGGGATAACCAGATTATGATAGCAAACAGCAGCAAAATCCTCCCAAGGAACTGGATCTGGTGCTTGGGTTTGAAAGTGTGGCTTCACGGGCTTTCGTTAAAAAACAAGATTCAGTGTCAAAATAAACGTGTCCTTTTGATTTTCTCATATTTTAAGTTAAAAAAAAAAAAAGATCACAGTCACAACAGCAGTCTTTTTAATCGAAAAAGTCACATTGAGTGTATTTTGAAATGGATGTGCTTGTTCCCTTCATGTTCTTCCATCACTGAGCACCAGGCACTACACTCCTATCACTCAGAGGGATTTGTTCACACGTCCATTAGCACTGGAATAATTTCTGAACTCAGCATTTTCAGCATTATAACATTAAATGCATGCATTATTTCTGCTTCTGCATTTCACAGGTTGTCCAGTAGTTCCCGACCACAGACTGCCTGTGCGCTGGGACCACAACAACCGGACCCTGAAGGAGGTTTCAGGTCCAGCGTACACCCAGGATCCCGCACCTGGTCAGGGTCTACAGTACAGGATGCTGGTGGGCGGTCGAGTCCTTGAAGTCAGCACGCTCCAAGTGAAGTTCTCGGGTCGCTACAGATGCCAGACCTCTATCAACGGCAACAGGCAGACACTGTCAGCCTGGATAATCGTTCACACTGAAGGTCAGTGTTTACGGTACCTGTGTGTGTGGACCAACCCGTGCGCATACCATAGACAGTGAACAGATTGCTGTTTTCTCGTAGAACAAATATCTAATGAGCAAATCTTATGCAGTAACTCAGTGCAGACATGCGGACGTGGTGAGGGCAAGCTGCTGAAGTTCAAACTGAGCATCACAGTGGGGGAGAAAGGGGATTTAGGTGCTCTGAACGCAGCATGGTTGTTGGTGCAGAAACTGCTGATCTACTGGGGGTTTCCCATAGGGCTGGACCATATCATATCATTCACGATAATACCGGTAAAAAAAATCTTGCCCAGGAAAATAAATTATATCATGATATGCTAATTTCATGGTGTAAATATGTCACCCCACCACACATGGATTTTGCACACGTGGGTCATGCACTGTTGCCAACTTTGTTGCCAGATTTAGCGGCTTTGCAGACAAAAAGCGACTAGCGACAAATGTAGCTAGTTTTTCCTGTGACGTCAGAGTTCTGGAAACCTGGAATCCTCCGCTGTCGCCATGTTTTGTGTCTTTTTGTCGTTTTGTGTCTTTTTGTGAGTTTTGTTATGGAGGAAAAAAGCATTAATTTATTTGAGAAGAATTATTATTTAAACATGCCAATAGTTTATTTTTGAGCAATTTCTCATGTACATCTACAGCTGAATGTTTAATAAAAAGTGCCCGTGTGACTCAGAAGTGCCTTTTTGTTTATACCTTTTGGGAAGAAAAAATATATTGTATATCGCCACTCAGCTAAAAAATATTGTGATATTTTTGGTCCATATCGCCCACCCCTAGTTTCCCACACAACCATCTCTGGGGTTTACAGAGAAGGTCTGAAACAGTTGTTGGTGTCAAAGGTCAGAGGAGAATGGGCAGACTGCTTTGAGCTGACAGGAAGGCAACAGCAACTCACGTTACAACACGGGAAAACACATGCACTCCACAGCATGACTCTAGTGATGGTTAGTTTGGAGGGAAGAGGATTGTGGTTGAACCTTGATGGAAAATATCACCAAAGATGTGACGGAGAACTCCAGGACCCCCGCAGCGCTCTGAGCTCCTGTCTGAAAGTGGATGCTGGCCATGTGGTTCTGCTGTGTTGAAACTACAGCACCCTGAAGCTGAAAAATCTCTTTAACATTGCTGAGGTCAGAATTAAGAAAAAATTATTTCATTCTTTCTGAAAGTTACAGCATAAGAAAACTAGACGGTAATTTCCATGATGACCTTTGTCACATCAGTCACGCTGATTGTGATGAAGATCGGTCATGCTGATTGAAGGGGCACTATCTGGTAGGCAGACTACTGCAGATTAATTAGTGTGTGTCCACACATGATTTTAACTTAAGTTTGGTATGTGGTAGAAAAGATTTTTGTCTCTTCTGGTTGATGCTGAAGGTGCATCTCCGTGAATAAACTCAGTATATAATCGATGTCTGTAGTTCTGAGCTGACCTATGAACTGGAGCTGGAGGTAAATGCAGGCAAACAGAATGAGTGCACTGAAACCATGCTATGAGTGATAATTTGTCTGAGTGAGTGATCTTCTAATTCCTGTGTGGGTGGCGAGGGGTGCTGAGTATGTCTAAAGGAGTTTGAGAATCCAAAAGTGTGAAAACAAGAAGCAGTTCCTGAAAGTCTCCCGCAGTTAAGTGGAGCCTACACGAAACAGCGATGCTTGTAGTACCGCGTCAGTCGCAACATCAGATTGGTTTCAAGTGTAGGTTGAATGAGATATTTAATCTCTGGGAGCTGCTCCTGTGGATTAGTCCTTGAACTGAATGTTTATCTATTGGATTAAAAGGCTCATTGGAGCGATCGCGATGCCAACGCTGAGCTGGCATCACAGGCTGACTGTTAGTTTGATTTTGATTTCTTTTAGGGAACGCCATTGTGGAGCTCCGACCTGAAAAATCGTGTTGTTTGTGCAGAAATAATTGAACTGAATTGAATTTGGGAATGATCTGTGTTAGTAGGGAACTGGTGCAGATGTGCATTCTTTTTGCCCAATAAAATGATTAATAAACCACGCAAATCATTCAGATTATGAAGAAGGGTGATTAATGGAATCCCAAAGTTTTATCAAAGTCGTGCTCAAATTTCACTTCACTGTGAACATGGAGATTTGGCAGTTGTGTATCCACACATCCACATGAAGCGGCTCCATCTGCACACGGTGTTAAATCACTGCTTTCCATTTCTCTGTGTTGTATAGTCCCACCAACAGCTGTCCTTCCTTTGCCTCCAGCGTTTTCCTGCCTCTGCTGCGGGCATTTCAGCATCTGAAATTAAATATTGAGAATCTGTGCAGACTGCTATATGTTAACATCTCAAGATGGTGTTTGACGTAGGTGCCCAGACTTTCCTCTGTCACCACTGCAGCAGATTTTAGTTTGACAGGATGTTCTGTACATCTCTTTGATATTCTGCTGAGCTCTGTCCTGGTTTGTTCTATAGCTGCTATAGTCTTCCTTTCAAAAATGAAGCGTCAGTCTATGAATAACGAGGCACAGCTCTGCCATTTGGAACTGCTGTCAGTGAAGGCGATTGCTTCTCTGAATACAGATCATGGAATCCAGCACAGCGGAGAATCTATAACTCTATAAATGCATAGATCATTTTCACTGACCTTTGAGTTATCACATATTCTGTAGAGCAACGACATCATATGTCAGTCCAATGGAAACGGGCAGTCATGATGACTTTAAATAAAAGATAGACGTAGCCTCTGTGTCTGAAAAGCGAAGCCAGTGCAGAGTGCCTCACATCTGCATTCTTTCTATTGCTCAGCAGGGGGCAAACAGCAGGTCACTTGTATAGACGTCTCAGAGAAAATGAGGTGATTTGATCTCTGATCAAACACTTTGCTGATGAGTTTCTGGTCCCAGCTGCTTGTTTGATGTCTTATTGATAAAAGTAAGATGTAAATTTCATAAATTAAAGACCCATTTGAGTCAGACTGGATAATAAAGGACAGATGATTAAGGATGTCGCAGCCCTGATTTTGACAAGGTGTCAGTGTCAAGTTCCCTTCTTGTAACATTGAGAGTCCAGAGTGAATATAGCTCTGTGGAGCCTCAGAACAATATAAATTTCCATCCATCCATTTTCTTCCGTTTGTCTGGGGTCGGGTTGCGGGGGCAGCAGCCTAAGTAGAGAAGCCCAGCCCTCCTTTTCCCCAGCCACGTCCTCCAGCTCATCTTGGGGGACCCAGATGCATTCCCAGGCCAGCCAAGAGATATATTCTCTCCAGCATGTCCTGGGTCTACCCTGGGGCCTCCTCCCAGGAGGACATGCCCAGAACACCTCACCCGAGAGGCGCCCAGATGCCCCAACCACCTCAACTGGCTCCCTTCGATGTGGAGGAGTAGCAGCTCTACTCTGAGTCCCTCCCGAATGACTGCACTCCTCGCACGCTCTCTATAATGGAGAAGCAACCATTCAGAGAAAGCTCATTCCTGCCACTTGTATTCGTGATCTCGTTCTTTCAGTCACTACTTAAAACTTGTGACCGTAGGTTGAGGGTAGGGGCGTAGATTGTCCAGTAAAGTGACAGCTTGCTTTCACGCTCAGCTCTCTCCTCACCACAATGGACCAGTGCAGGGTCTCCATGACTGCAGAGGCAGCCCCTATCTGTTTGTCAACCTCCTGCACCCCTCCCCTCCCCTTACTCTTGAACAAGACTCCGAGACACTTCAACTCCTCCACTTGGGGCAGCAACTTGTTCCTGACCCAGAGTGGGCATTCCACCCATTTCTGGCTCCGGACCATGGCCTCAGACTTTGAGATGCTAATTTGGCTGTGAACCATTCCGCTTCAAGCGTGAGGCCACCGCCAGATGAAGCCAATAGGACCGCATCATCCGCAAAGAGCAGAGATGAGATTCTGAGGCCACCAAGGAAGAAGTCTTCCGCCACTTGGCTACGCCTGGAAATTCTGTCCACCGGCCGATTATAGTCTCAGTTGAAGTCAGCAGCGCCCCACACTACACCGTGTGAGCAAAGCACCACATTCCCCTCCTGAGTCGCCTGATGGTTTCAATCAATCAATCAAGAATCACTTTGAGGCCATCCGGAAGCCTTTTTTCCATGGCCGCACTGAACTCCTCCTACACCGGAGTTTTTGCTTCAGCCACGGCCCAAGCTGCGTTCCACTTGGCCTGCCAGTCAGCTGCCTCGGGTCCCACAGGCTAACCAAGTATGATAGCACTCCTTTTTCAGCTTGATGGCTCCCTTCACCTCCGGTGTTCGCCATCTGGTTCCAGGATTACCACCACAAAAGGCACCAACCACCTTGCAGCTGCAGCTATATGTACATTTCATGGAGTAAAAAAAAATTTCTTCCGGGCTTTAACTACACTGCTAATGTCTGTAGGAGATATTGTTTTGGAACCGCCACCTTCGAGGGAGGATATCTTGTCCTAAAACCTAAACCCATTAATAGGCACACATTAGCTTCGCCTTCACTCTGAGTAAAACTGAAGGACAGAAGAGTGGTTTTATTTGAACTCAGATGTGTTATCCATGCTGGATTTATGAAAAATAAAGTGTGTTTAGCCATTTAGCTCCACACTTGTGTTCGTCGGGGACTGTCCCATGAGTTCCCCCTGCTGCACTACGGCTGAATTGCCAACAATTTGTGTACAGTGAGATTGACAGGAAGGTCACGGGTTCTGCTAGGCCCGCTCTGGCTTCACAGACAAATGGGTGGCATCACAGTGGCCACATCTGTCCTCACATGCAGTCACTGAAAGCCCAGAGAGGAATCTTGTGCTGATGACCATTTAGAATATTCATTTAGCCAGATTTTGTTAGCGAGGCAGGGGGGGAAAAAAATAAAAGCTACTTGTTTTCTTCTTTGTCTGTAGAGTATGGCTGGCGTTTTGGAGACTGGACCACTTGCAGTGCTTCCTGTGGGAACAGAGGGATGTGGCTGCGGCGGATCCGCTGCGTCTCTCTGGATGGAAAAGAGGTTCACCCCAACATGTGTCAGCACACACCAAAACCCGTCACCTCCCCGGTGCCCTGCAACAGACAGGACTGCCCTCCCAGGTACACTCGATCATCATGTTAATGTGACTGTGGAAGCAGATCATTAATTCCGTGCATCCCATTTGCTGTGTTTTTTTTTACCAGCGCTTGAGTCGACTGTGGTGGTGCTGCGCTACGTTTCAGCAGACGGTGAAAGTTAAGGACTGAGGTCTTTCTGCAAACTTATTGCAGACTCCTCAGAAAATCTTTTAAATGAATCATTGTTGATCTCAAAGGAAGACAGTGCACATTTTTGGTAATATCAGGGAACGTGGGCTAGTACGCCATCATATTGATTTTGGTTGCAAATTGTTCAGTCAGTCAGGTGCAGCTCAGTGTTTGCACTTTTATAGATGGCTATGAGAGATGGAGAGTACCTGTCAATCATCTGTCGTCAATGTCCACTGGCTCCGCCCATCCAGCGGCCAGTGCTGGGGCGCCAATGTGGACGCGTGTCAGAGGAGGCGGTTGAAAAACCGTCCATGTTTGTAGCAGATGATGTTCAAAATTATAAATTCAGTTCACAAATTCAAGCCATAACCTCACCTGTCACCTGTTGGCATGTTTTATTAATGGAGTTTCTTCAAAAACAGGGGAGAACAGCGCTTCCTATGGAGCACCAACATGATATTGACAGATTATAGAATAAACCTGCTGTCAAAGAGACTGAATTACCCTGACTGACTGACGTTTTTCTTTCCTGCTGTAAGTTTATGTGCCCAGGGTGCATCAGACTCTTTCACACACTGACTTTGATGAGGCGCGAGTTAGCTGCTAATG
This sequence comes from Bujurquina vittata, assembly GCA_015106715.1. NCBI lineage: Eukaryota > Metazoa > Chordata > Actinopteri > Cichliformes > Cichlidae > Bujurquina > Bujurquina vittata. The sequence continues at coordinate 19,566 of VUQK01033194.1, forward strand.
AATTCATGAAGAGCAGTCAGAAGTGTAACTCTCAGCAGAATCTCCTCACCCCGAGTCCCCCTGCTGCTTCCAACTCTGCCAAGCTGCCTTTACCCATCATACAGCCCATCAGTCAGCCCCGCTCCCTCCCGGCTCCGCTGCCACACACTGAGTCAGCTTCGCTCACCAATGCAGCGCAAATGACCCGCTGTTAGCTCAGCTCAGGATAAAACTGTATCGCTGCAGGCTGAGAGAGTTTTCCACATTCAGAAAGACGAGGCCTTTCAAAATGCCGCAGAGTATTTACAGTTGCAAACATGGGTGCAGATTTCAGGTGAGCATTGGGGGTGGGGGTGGGGGGGGGTTAATAAACAAGGAGTCAATCAATTTATGATGAAAGTGTCTGTATTTGATCTCGGAAGGACATTCATCCATTCTAATTCAGTGCTCCCAGAGCTGATCTTAGATGGCTTTAGTGCTCTTGGGCAAGTTTCTGCCGAGACATCATTGACCCAAGATGCTTTGATGATTGTGGAGGAGAGTGCTCTTTAAAACATTGCTCCAAAATCGCCCATAGTTGTTCAGGCCCATGGAAATCTGGTGAGTGCGAAACCCACAGTGCATCATTTAAATCCTCATCAAAGCGTTCAGGGAGCCCTCGTGGAAGGAGCGCTCTCATCCTGGAGGGTCACTGCTGTCAGGTCAGAGAGGTTTTATCACGTTGGATTGATCGGCAGTGACAAAAGCCAAACTATGCCAACCAAGATGATAACATAAGAGAGCCACAGGATCGCACACTGTAGGGGTCAAGGGTTGAGGTTTTCCTTTAATTTGTCGCCCGTCTGCAGCTGATAAGAACTTAGCAGCTCAGGTTCCAGATAGTGTCCACAAGAGTTGGCAGAGACTTAAAGGAGTTAAAAAAGAGTCAGTATTGGAATTCAAAACCGTAAAGAATAAAGTAAAAAAAAATAAAAAATCTATGATAAAAATGAGTGATTAATCTGTGTGAAGGTCTTTTTTATAAAACACCTGCATAAACAGCCTTATGGATAAAAGTTCCTGCCATTTCACTGACACGTCCTGTAATGCTGTAGAGCAGTCTTGTAGTGAGCGAGCGTGATAAAAGCTGTCTGATCTTCTGAAGTGAAGGAAGTGACGGATTCTTGTTTACGGACAAAAACCTCAGTGTTTCATTGAAAGCTTTTCATCCCGTCTGGAAATGTTCTGCGCATGCGCTTCATCTTTTGCTGTCTTCGTTTCAGATGGTCCGCGTCAGAGTGGTCCAAGTGCTCGGCCTCGTGCGGGGCTGGCTGGAAGCAGAGGCAGGTCACCTGTCAGCAGCTGGATGCCAGAGGTGCAGTGAGGACGCTGGCAGCGGCCGCCTGTGAGAGGATAAGCCGGCCGGTGGACACGGAGCCGTGCTCTGCCAATAACTGTCCCATCTGGGTGACTAGCCCGTGGGGGAAGGTAGGCTCGGACGTTCAATCAAATGTGCACTTTACACTGTGTTAGAAATGCGCCTTCAGGTGTAACTCTGTGGATTTTAGTGTTCAGGGAGGTGTTTAGGCCCCACCACCACCGTACAGAAGAGATCGGTCATCTGCCAGCATGCTAACGGCTCCTCCTACTCTGACTGTGATCCCCGGAGCAGGTACTACTACTGGTACTACTGAAAGTCACTACATTGGTATATTACAAGATTACTGCCAATAAAGTAATGTAATTTTAGATGCTATTGCTAGCATCTAAAATGATAACATTTGGTGTTCCACAGGACTATAATGATAAGATCAAATGCTCCTATTGTTGAACATCCAACAAGTGCTCCAGATTACTGAAGAATATTGATCACCAATACCACCAATGAAGAACAATTCTAAAACTTCTCTCTCTCAGGCCTGTGTCTGTGCGCAACTGTTCGTCTGACCTGTGCGACGTGCAGTGGCGCCCCGGGGCGTGGCGGGCGTGCACCGTGGTGTGCGGGAGCGGCTTCCAGTCCCGCAGGGTGGACTGTGTTCACAGCAGGACTGGCAGGACTCTGGCTGACCAGCACTGTGCCTGGCTCCAGCGGCCCTCCACCTGGCAGCACTGCAACACCGCCACATGCGGGGGTGAGTCCGAGCGTGAACAGCAGCACCGCATCGAGGAGGCGTCGGTGAAACCGTCAGAGCTGTGGCGATACGCGCTCCCTTTAGCACTTCCTGTGAGTCCTTTTAGTTCTCGCGGATCCATTTTGCTCCTCTGGAGATTCGCTCGTTGCTTTTCTTTCCCTCGTTTCTGTGCCGCTAATCACAAAAAAATCAGAGTTCTGTTTATAAAGATTCCCCAACAATCAAGAAAAATAAAAATGTTGCTCTGATATTGAAGCCTTGAATTTAAATCGTGTATCTTTGCGGTCTGAATCTGTAAACGGTATTTTGTGTTTCACCTCTCGTGGCCTGCATGCTCCACCTTCAGAGCGCGGAAAAACATTCATCTTTAACTCTGCATATTGTTTGTTTTGTTCAAACACCTGAAACCCCTTGAGGTTTATTAAAGTTTAATCTTTCCTGCGTAAATGATTTATGCAAGCAAATTTCATGTTTATGCAGATGAATTTCACCTTTTTGGGCTTCAGGTGCTCCACAGTTTTCTTTTTGCACTGGCAATAATGGCACTGGTGAGTCACAGGAGCAGAGAGCAGTTATTATGTATCTTTTACTGAGGCTGGGACGCCTGCACGACTGCAGCTCAACAGTTTTCATAGCTCTCATATTTCACATTTCCTGAAATCTGCTGCGGACGGAAATTGCAAAGATGTAAAAACTGCACTAAAACTGAAAGTTTCTAATAAAACCTGCTCTGGGAACAAAAATACAAAACGATCAAAATGCTCACTAGTACTGAATCATTGATATTTAGTGAGTCAATTAATGGTAAATTTAATCACAGTTATCATCACTACTAATATATCAGGACACCCTGAATGTGGGTCGTACTCTAAACGAGATCAGTGTCGGAAACAGACGCCACAATAAAATTTCATCTGATTGGCTCAGATCAGAGCCGCTGCTCCTCCACATCCAAAGGAGCCGGTTGAGGTGGCTCGGGCATCTGATTAGGAAGCCTCCTGGCTGCCTCTTGGGTGAGGTGTTCCGGGCATGTCCCACTGGGAGGAGGCCCCGGGTTTCTTATGGATGGCTCATAAAACTCTGAGCTGCCTTCAGTCTGTCTTTTTCATCGCTGATGTTCCAGTAAGATTAAAAACTCTTTTCTCTGGACTTCCTCTCACTTTAAATGACCTTGATGTTTGATGCTTTGCACTGTTGCTCCACAGCAAGAAAGTCCTGGGTTTGAATCCAGTGGCTGGCTCGGGCCTTCTGTGTGGAGTTTGCATGCTCTCCCCATGCTTGCCTCGGTTCTCTGGCTTCCTCCCACAGTCCCACAGCTAGTGGGTTTCAGTTAATAACTTCATTTAAAAC
>VUQK01033196.1:12085-22557 GCA_015106715.1 Bujurquina vittata
TTTTAATCAAAAAAAAAGGATAAATAAAAGGCCAACCAGTCACCTGGGGGGGGGGGGGGCTGTGAAGCTCATTCCTCGTACAACCCTCCAAAAATTGAATTATTAAAACACAGAAAGGGCTAAAACTCTCCTCTCAGAACTTAGCAATAACCATCATTGTTGTGCTAAGGAGCATCTCAGTGAGAGCTGAGTGTAGCTCATATTACTCAACAACAGAGGTAGGGAGAAAAGGTTCACTGGAGAACTGCACGGGGAATTAGAGCTTTAAATAATTTCCCTTCGTTTTTTTGGTATCGTAGTGTTTTTCTTGCAACAGTATCTCTAAAAGTTCCACAATAGAGTGTGCATACATGCACAAACTATTACACATGCAACAACACTGACTCAAGCACAGTCTTATGGCCAGCCGATGGTGGCGGGCCATGTGGTGCTTGTGGGCGGCCGTTCCCTATGGCAGCATGTGAATTACATAACGGCAACCTGTGAGCCACCCTGTTTGTTTTCATTTACAGACCAGTCATTAAGAGCTGTGTGTTAGGCCATAAAGTGCGAATCGGACCTTATTGCACTTCCACATGATGCAGTGCTCACAGCCTTGGGAGCAATGTAGCATATTGTTCAAAAGAAAGACTGTAAAGATGAATAACAGCACAAACCTTGGGCATGTAAGCAATAATTTACCTGATAATAGTTAAATCAATAAAAGAGTCATGCAAGTTCTAATTGAATTGCACTTTGCTGAAAGACAAATTAAGCCAGAGGGCTCTGATTCAAGTGGAAAAAGACATTTCTCCCACTTTAGACAACGTGTCGAAAAACTGCATTGTGTCACATGTGGCCCTGCGTAAGGGTTCAGGTCATCACAAAGCCCTAGTTAAGTCCACCTGTCTTCCCACATCCCACTAGGCGAGCACTTCAGCAGCTTGATAACATTCCCAACACAGACAGAGATTAACTCCTTTTCAATTTGAACTGGATGATTCTCTTGACTGTTTCTGTTCAATGCCACTCTTGACATCAAAGGATTTGGCAGGGTTCTGAGAAAAGTCAATCAGTCCTTGTTATTTTATTTATATATTTATTTATAAAAGGCAGCTGCCCTACATCCAGCATGATAGCTGCATAAAGGGCTGATGTGTAATGCTGCACATGTGGAGAAACAAGTATCTAATTTCACGTGGATATGTCACCCGGCACTGAAATTAGAGGGATCAAAGATTACCGTGTTTGTTTTCTGTGCCGTATCCTCCTCCGCCAGTTCATGTCAAGACTGCTCATGAGTTTGGTGCAGGCCTGTGTTACAAAACCTTTCTTCAGTATGAACACAAACAAAACTCGTTGTGCAACTTCACTTTACATCTACAATCAACCTGCTCCCAGTGAGCAGTAATTAGTTTAAAGTGCGTGAGCTTGCTGGACAAACTACCATCACTGCTAAGAAACTTTAAATATGAGGTAAATATACTATGCAGAAAGCATGGGCACCCCGGGGACACACAAAATGCTAGCAAGTGTATGACATTGATAAATAAAACTGTATTTGATGTTTTCCTCCCGAGCAAATGAGTAAAACAGCACATGAGTGTGTTTACACTGAGTGATGAAGTCCTGAGCAGCCATAATAACTATGATTTTTTTTTCATTTCAGTGCAAGGAAAAAGTAATTTTACATTGCCATACAGCCAGAAAATTAAAAAATGGAGGTGGTTTGTTTTTTTAGCAGTTGATTTTTTCAGTCAATAGTTGGATTTTTACAAAGGGGACCACTTTTTGCTTTCTATCTCCTGCTGACAACCAACCTTTGTTACATTAACCATGGACTTTATCATTCCCTATCCTTATCCAAGTGGTCATCGTAACTACTCAGCAGCAGCAGCAGCAGCAGCATAAGAGGAGAGATTATCAGACATCAGATGCCAAGGCGTCGCCTACAAGCAGATCTGCAGCAGACCAGGCAGCCAGCAGCATATTGCCAAGCACACAAACACCAGATGAACAAAGCCAAGACATCAGCTCACAATATTCCTCTGCCATGAAGTGGTGCTGGAGGCTGACAGCTGATATGAGGAATGAATGGAGCCGCTGAGTAACTGCAGCACCAGCAGGGAGTGTGTCGCAAACATAATTTTTCCCACACAAAGTCATCCTCAAGCTGCATTACTGTTGGCAGATTGGGTTGTTTATGAAATGCTAGATTAAGGGTATGCAGGAGTGTTCTGCAGCAGCATGTCCTTTAAACACCACACACAGGCAATGTGTGTGGTAGGGATGTAGTACAGCAGGTGGAATATGTTGTACAGGCAGCACCACCAGCCTGTTCATCAGAGACTTTTCAGAGTTTTGTTTTTCTTTATATGTTTTCTATTCATTTAACTTTGGGAATGGTGATTGGTTGTCTTGTATTGCATGATATAGTATGTAGTTCATGTTAATTTTTTACATGGTGTTCTTTTCATCTTCAGTGAAACATGCAGTACTTAGTTAGACCTTTTTTCCTCTTAGTCTCTGCTTAGGCACACAAATACACATCAAACAGAAACATAACTGAGACTGACCGATGCCTTTCACATGTGTTTGCATGCACGGGCTTGTGTGTGAAATGTGTGCATTTTGCATTTGCTTGCAGTGCGGCAGCTGTGCCAAGGCTCTAATTCACTGGAGTGATGGCCACAAGCATGCTGCTGAGCAGGTAGCAGACAGCAGGGGGCATTGGGTGGTTTGAGGGATGCTGAGAACACAGGAAGACAGGCTCAGTGTTTTGGACAATGTGGCTCGCTGAAATATCAAACAGCCATTGTAATGTGTCATGCTCTGTGAGTGTGGCGCTTACATCACACTCAACAGGTGGAACTCAAAGTAGTGAAATATCACATGGTGAGCAAGAATGAGTACACAGAATGAGCAAGGAGAATGAATCACACTCCTTAAGGTCTTAAATAGACCCAAAAGCATTGCTGTCAAAAGCAGCTGGTAATGAGAGCTGCTAGGACGCTGATGTTGCCATTACATCAGTACGATCTTTGAAATCTGTGGAGGCGATGTGATGTGGTTCCTAATGCAATGGGAAAAATCACATATTATCAGTATTAGCTATCAAATCTTGACCTATATAGGTCAAACTGTTTGTCTATGGGGTAAGCAATGTATACCAGATAGTTCACACATAATATATACAGTATGAATAAAAATTACTGATGGCTATCAACATGTTAAAATGGGTACTTGCTGGATAGAAAATATGAAATATCAGACGTTGGTTGTACAATGCTAAAAATTTATAATCTTTCAGACTCTTTTAAACCCTGTTGAAGGCTGTAGTGTTGTGGTGCCTTGAATTATGTTGAAAGTTGCTCATAATATAATCCACTTCGGTAAAGCCACACAGCAGTTGCAGCCATAAAATAGTATCAACAAAGCATTGAGAAGTGTGTTATTTCTGTAGATGTCACTGTGTTGCATTTCACTACTGCACACGGCAGTGTTTCTGTTTGTCTGGATGCTCATCCAAGATTTATTGTCTTGTATTAAGTGGCAAGCAGAGCAACCTAGTTTTGACATGTATTAATTTAGATGGGAAACTCAGCTTAGGATAAGAGTTCAGTCCCTGCTGACTTCTTAACCCTGACTGAGGCGCTTAAAAAAAGGGAAAGTTGCTTCACCCAGGCGCTCACCAGCTGCAACATGAAAGGAAATAACTTTATCCCATCAACTTTGAAGTGAAAGTTGTCATCTCTGCTCAGTCTTCAGCGCTCCCGCTTCACCTCTGCCAGCTCCTTCCTTGCTGAGGTGGGGTTGGGGGAGAGAGGGAGGATGTCGGGGGGGTGGAGGGCAGGGAGAAGATAAAGTTGCCATGGTGATTGTGTGTCCCTTCTCTCAGGGGACCTGTCATATTAGAAACTGCTTTCCTTAGCACTGACTTCCACAGGCTGTTCCCCTCCCATTGTACGCTGAGTGTGCATTAATGCCAGCTGACATTTAGCTGTTAGGCCCTGCAAACAGATTGGAGATGATGGCTTTGATGGGCAGTGTGGTAATCCTGCACACCATGTCAAGAGAGCATCCGGCATGAGCCGTCACTGCCCCGCTGCTTCAGATTTTGAGGGAGACATCTTAAAGAAATAAAGGTTGATGGGGCAAGGAAAAAAAGTTTCAGTGCTTTGTGTCAACTATGCTGAGTTGGAGTTTTAATCTAAACTCAGCCGGTGTCTGGCTGTGAAGATGTTTCATATTCTACTATTCTTAGTAGATACTTGACAGACACCTGCTCCCATGAAGGGAGTGCCAAATCCCCCTACTGTGATAGCCTTCAGCGAGGCTAATGACTTCAGCGTCTACGTACAAATGTTTGCCTGCAGGTTTGCGTAGACAGGATGGCTTTAAATCATTTTGTACATGCAACAGAGTACCACTACTGTGTGCTTGGCAGCAGAAGGATTTCTCTTTTTCTTTTTTCTTTTTTTTTTACAAATATTGTTCATAGTCTTTGGGGTATTGTGAGAAAAGACCTTATCCACAATGTTGAGATTACAGTTTTAGTCAAAGTTTTCACAGGTTTCCAGATAAAATAGCTTACTGGGTTGATATAGAGGGGCTGGATTTGAATGTTAGAAAACGTTTGTGGCATAATCTGATAATTAAATTTGGCCCAATTTGACTTCAAATGACACAAATTAAGCATAACACTTTCTGAGTTTTTTTTTTTATCTAGTGAGAGAGTAACCTCATTAAATTTGTGGCTTGGACCCGAAGATAGACCCCCCACAGAGAGAAATGACTGGAGGATTAACACTTAAAGAAGCACATCCTTTTATGCTTTATAGACTGTAACAGTATGAAGTTTTAATAACTCGCTGTAACTTTTGGTGCTAATAGGCCTTACCTATCCCATTTTAACATCTTGGCACTTGGTTTGAAGACAGCAACGTCGCTCCAAGATATATTATTTTGTGAGAAATTAAAATCCTTCTCAAATACATTTATCAGTGTGTGAAAATAATTCCTCTCACACCCACTAATCGTAATGTTTGACCTTACAACTAGAACGCCTTGAAAATACCATTTCCTTCAAATCAGCGGAGACACTGTGGGTCAGAAAGAGAGCCACGTTTCGCCGACGCAAGATCACGACAGCTGTTGAGTTAAATTCGTTGGGTAGGGGGCGGGGGGTTACATTATTGGCTCTGTGGTATATTATATTCCCAACGGGGACATATTCCTGTATATTCCGCAACAGGCTATACGGGTTTTTGAGAGGCGAAGCACTGCGCTCGATGCGTTTGTTTAAAATCTTTAAGCTTCAGCGCACCTAAACAGGTCATAAAAAGTCAATGAGAGAAACTCAGAGCATGCATCCGCTCCACTAGGACTCAGTGATGACGTAGGCTGAAGCTGAATAACCTGAGCGCTCAACTGATGAGCGGACGCGCCAGTGCGCACCTCCCCATAATAATCTGGCTGAGCAGCGTCGCTGTCTTTTCAGCACCACTCACTCACAATCCAACCAACCGGAGAGGCAAGACAGCAAAACTGAGTTCTCTGCAGCCTTCTTTGTTTTTTTTGTTCTTTTTTTTCTCTTACTAATGATAACAACTCAATAGATTGGAACTCTTTTCCCAGTAAAGGAGTTATCAGAATCTCTTTTTTTCACCTGCAGAAAGAATTTAGATGTATTGGTGTATTTTTTTAAAAAGAAGAACGACCGTGTGGTTGGTGGATGTCTGCTGTTATGGTTTTTCACTGCGGATTCTGATTTAGTTTTGCCATGGTTACACTGTAGATCAAGTTTGAGCTTTTTTTTTCCCTACACTTTGGAAGTCCAGAAAAATGCCCGCAGCCACTTGAATAAATGAGTTCTGTTGTAGGAAGTTTATTATTTTACAGAAGACTTTCAAACGTTGAGTACGCAATTTAGGATCTTGTTCCCTCCTTTTACAGTGGAATTTGTGTAGCCTTGTCAGGATGCTGGTCTTAGTAGTTGGACTGTTGTATCTGGTCGCTGGACGCGCGGTGCGAAGCCAGGATGCTACAGGTAGCCGCTTTGTATGTAACGCTATTCCTCCGGGCGCAGAGCCCGGCTGCGGGTATGGTCCTACGGGGAACCGCGTCCATAGCAGCAGCCCTGTGGAGGACGAGCTTCGGAATACGATCATCCAGCTTCGAGAGACCATCCTGCAGCAGAAGGAGACCATCGTGAGCCAGCAGGGAACCATCAAGGAGCTCAACTCCAAGCTTGCGCGCTGTGAGGCGGCAGCCGACGAGTCGTCGCAGGGCAAGTCCCGAGGTCAGGGCTCCAGACGCAAGGAGTACGGCAAGAACACCATGGGGGACTTGCCCCGGGACCCTGGTGAAACTATAGACCAACTGGGCAAGACCATGCAGAGTCTTAAAGGTCGGCTGGAGAACTTGGAGGTAAGATGGCACAAACGTGCAGTGTACATAGCACAGAATCACTTTTGTCTTCTTTTCCAGCTATTGCGGGCGGACAGAATAAGATGCAACATGGCTTAGTTTTCAGGTTTTCCACCAGTATCACGCCTCACTGTGAACCGTTGTGCGTCGGATAATATTCTGCGCTGCAGGAGTCCTCTCGGGGGATTCAGGAGATCAAAGGGTCACGTAATAGGCATGTCACATCAATACCCTTTTAATCATTAAAAGATAACTCTGATGGTGAAACCCACTGCATAAGAGCCATTAATAAGAAATGAGTAACAAAAATTCTTGTCAAAGGTGTAATCATGCATGTGGTGCAGAAATTTGCAATGCAACCCTGAATAATTTATGAGTGCTGTGTGTATGTGTTCCACATACGCTTTTATTTGTGGTTGTGTAACTAATTATTCGTAGCAGCTGATGATGTTAATTTCCCCAGATTTTACTTGCATCAGAGAATTGCATTTATAAATCAAATCAAATGCTTCATGGTTTGCCCTGTTTACCTGAGAGCTTTGCATCTCCTCCAGCCCCCGATTCAGTCGCACTTCATTCCACAAGGCTCAGAGATCACATTTAGCCGACAGTGAGGTCAACTATAGTGAAGTGTTTTTACATGCAGCAAATATAAGCCCTGGATTTATGTTATGTCACTGCGCAGTATGTTTTGCACCATCTGACAGCCCTGATGCCATAAGCAGTTATAATACTGTTTTTAAATTCAAGGCTATTTTTATATTCCGTATACTGCATTGCTGATCCATCTCTATCTCTATTCCCTTCCCTCCTCTCCTGCTCTACTTGATTGGAAGCTTCAATACCCTGATTAGATGAAGGATTCACTGCAGCCATAAGGATACATATTACATTGCATTTTAATCACATATTTATTGATCTGCATCTGCTTAACATCCTGATTATTGGAAAACTGGTGTTGCTGATGGCAATATGGCTCCCCTTAGCAGGATGCGTCTCTCTTATCAAAGCCATCTACACACATCAATCAGAACCATGTGACTGCTTGCTCCTGATTTCAGTATCAGATTACCAAATAACTTCTTCAATTGAGGCTCTGGGATGGTACCACTGTGTCAGGAAAAATTAATCAAACGCGAGTGTGCCACAAGGTTTCTGAATTCCATAGTGATCAAGGCAGCGAGGGAACCTCAAAACACCTTTAGAAATGAATGTCTGAGGGCCATTTTGCAATCTATCAATGCACTCCCTATAAACATGGTGCAGTGGAGCTGTGTCCCTATTTTCAAAAACAACCTAGGGTCATGCAATGTGCCATCTACCTAATACCCAGCCCATGCATGGTTGTTTGGCAGGTCGCCAATCAAAGTGTACCACAGGGACACACTGTCTTCATTTTGATATTGCTATACCAAAAACAATAGTGCTAAAAGGATATCAGATCTGACTGAGGTTAGCCATCCATTGCAAATCTGGGTCTTGATATGAATATCTGTGAATGAATATTTGGGAATTAACAGGACAAAAAATCTATCTATCTATCTATCTATCTATCTATCTATCTATCTATCTATCTATCTATCTATCTATCTATCTATCTATCAATCTATCAGCAGCAGAGTTTGCGTCTCCCCATCACAAATGTGTCAACTGCTGGTGTCTCAGCCCTGACTCCCCTGCCACCAGAGCTCAGGGAACTGCTGAGGCAACGTCTGGGGGCGCTGGAGACCCAGCTCCTCCGGAAGGTGGCTGAGCTGGAGGAGGAGAAGAGCCAGCTCTACAATGAAACAGCAGCCCACCGCCAACGCACCGAGAGTGCGCTCAATTCCCTCCTGGAGAGGATCACAGAGCTTGAAAAAAGTAAGTGATACAATGGGTGCTGTGAAATGTTGGCAAAATTTTAATGCCAGAATTTTTTTTCTTTCTTTTTTCTTTTCTTTTCTGCTGGACTGCTGGATTTAGGACTCATTAGTCAATCCCTGTGCAGATTTCTGATGATGCAAGTAAAAGTGTTCCTTCTCTCAGAGACGTTCTCAGAGAAGCTCGTGGTCTTGAAAATAAGGCTTGGAAAGCGATGGTGAATGCTTAACGAGTTTAAGAAATGTCCACACTCCGGGGTTTCACTTTGATGGTAAATGTTAAAAGACCACAAAATATGTCTGCCGGAAGGAAAATTATTTTAAAAGGTGACCTCGCTACTCACCTATTTCCTGTCTGCCCCATCCCCCCCTTAAGGTTCAGATGATACAGTCAGGGGTCTGATACACAACATAGATTTGGGTAGCCAAAGTGAATTCCTCAGATGGATGGTGGACCAAATAACACAACCACGTGGATGTTATCACAAGTCAGTACAATGGCCCTTCATAAATACTACTTTTGTTCGCCTCATTTAGTTCAATTTATCTCAAATCTGTGCCAGAGAGATGTCAATTCAATTCTGCAGTAATTCTCAAGGCTGAAGTTTGTGGTGTTGTTGTGTCAGCTGGAAATGTGAAGATTTTTACACCAGTGATAGCTCTACAGCAGCTTGGCAACATCTTGTCCCTCTGCTCTGTACATTACAGTAAAATATTCAGAGGCCGAGTCCATTCATTTAAATCCAAGTTTGTAGGGAACAGAACTGATGGAGAGCTCAGTACACATTTTTGACTGGGTTACCATAAGCAAAGCCTAGCTGTAACATGGTCCACATTGTAAACCCTTATTTTATTGCCACAGCTACACAAAATCACCAGAGAAAATGTGTTTTTACCAGTGCACGAGGCCCAATTATTGTGCTCAGCATAGGTAAAACTCTGCTCCGATCCCTTAAAAAAAGTGAAACTTATTTTTTTGCAAATCAGCGGGAAAGTCAATTGTCAGTACACTTCCCCCTCTTCTTCAGTCCTTCATTCAGAGTCATAAATATTAAAACATTAAATTTGCCACCTTTCTTTGACTGACCAACAGCTAAATAATTTACTTCAAGCTTTGATGCATTTGAGCAGAAACGAAACATTCAAATGAATTGGAGCACTAACATAGAGGGGCCTGAAAATCTGTGCAACTATGATTTCAAATAAGTTGAAATGCTAATTAAAAATGTGAATGAAAACAACTTGAAAATACTGTAATATATATATACATATATTTAAATTAAAAAAATACAAAGCTATTACAAGAAATTTTGAAACTGTGAAAAAAACGTTCAGTTGGCACAACCGCGCCATATCACCTTTTTCTGTCAAGAAACCTCCATATTTGGAAACCCTTTTGCATTCTTGTTCTGTACATAATTTCAGCTGCTCAGCTGTTGTCATCAGTTGAGCAAAGGACTGAAAATATTCAGAAGAGGATTTTTTTCATTTTGGTCTGTCAGCCAACAGGACGCAGGATGGCATGTTTTTATTAATGATGTGCCTTATAAAACTCTTTACAGTTCTACACTGTGAAACTTTATTGGTAAATTGTTGAACTATTTGCCCGTGTAGAGTTCCACCAGGGATCCAGCTGGTAAACAAGCTTGCAACAAGTTTTGAAACTGAATTATCACAACTCCAAGGCTCCAATGAGAGCTTGTTGCTCTTTCTGTATGCAGGTTGGAGGTCCGTCCAGCATTTCGCTTCAGACGTCTCAGTAATAAATAAAATAAGATGCTTGACATTTGTGGTCTCTCAATAATTGTTCCTACTAATTTCTCCTAGCTGTTCCTTTTGTACCACCATTATTTCTAAATGTATGTTTGACTAGAAGTTTTTTTTTCAGTTGCTCCCTCATTCACAAAGGGTCACTCCACATGTTTGTTTTGGCAGAGTTTTTACATCAGATGCTCTTCCTGGCATAGCCCCAAAGGGATTTGTGTCTTTTTCCAGGATTAAACCAGGATTGTTTGTTTGTTTGCGTGTGCGTGTGTGTGTGTGTGTGTGTGTGCGTGTGTGTGCGTGTGTGCGTGTGTGTGTGTGTGTGTGTGTGTGTGTGTGTGTGTGTGTGTGTGTGTGCGTGCGTGTGTGCGTGCGTGTGTGTGTGCGTGTGTGTGACTGCAGCCTGGGGAGAGGAATGGCCCAGCAGACGAACACTCACAC